>JAPMLY010000054.1:32500-230000 GCA_026401115.1 Tetraselmis chui | reverse complement strand
TTCATCCAGCGTTACTGCTTATTACTGATCATTTTTGAAATATAAATATCGGCTACCACAGGCGCAACCATATTTGTAATTCAAATTCAAACTTTCCGTCAGGTGCGTCCGGCGCAGCGACACGGACAGCAGCAGCGCATCCATCCTCCAAGCCACAGACGCAGCTGCCACTCTGGAGCCCTACCCCTGCGGTCCGATCTCCGATTCAGTCAACATCATGACCCACAACATGACCGCATTGTCGGACGCGTTACCGCAGCTACTGAGCGCTGACGCCCCTGAATACAAGGTTTTGCTCGCCGCGCACTCCTCCAGCCCAGTACTTAACTGGTCGAGACCGTCGTTAATTACCGATTTTGTCGCTGACGCTTTTCCAACCGCCTTTCTGTCGTTACGCACAGCCTAAAAGCACTGCCGAGGCGCCGAGGGTACGCAAACCGGAGCAGCGTCGATATGTGGCGCCGAAGCGGTATGAAGCCGGCGAGGTGGACCGCGCCGTCCAATGGCTCGCCCCGCAACCTCCCACCGCTGACCCACCCGGTCTAAAGGCGCCCGTGGCGACTCAGCCGTCGAAGGCTAAAGTTCAGAGCCTTCGTCTTCCGAGCGGCGAGCACCGTTGTGTGCCTTGTGGCCGGACTTTTAACAACTCGCGCGCTCTATCGCAGCACCAATTCTCGAAGCACGGCGTCACGGAAAATGCCGAACCGCCGGCGACAAAACCGCCTCGTCAGGGACAATCTCAGGTGCGCCGCTGTCGTGAACCACGCCACCCCACTGCCACCGATAACTTGCCGAAATCAACGAGGGGTTTTCCGACGTCGCGATGTGTGCGATGGCGAACGTATTGATTGTATGTGCGACGCTTTTGTGGCGCGTTGTTTTGGGCGGCATCAGGCGAGGCTGTCACCGCGGAATTTCGAGAAGGACCGACCGATGGGGCGCGCCAACAATGAGAAGCAGCAGCAGCAGCAGGAGAGGCAGGAGCGGCGTGGACGAGAGGGAGAGCATGCAAAGCAGGGCGGAGGTCGTAAACCGAAGAACACCACCTGCTTCACCCCCTCCCACCGTCAGCCCGACCTGCGAGTGCTGTGCGGCCCGCCCAACGGAACGTACCCGCGAGTGCACGGCGTCAGGGATGTGGTGCTGGTGCCCGACTTTTTCTGCGCCGAGAGCGACCTCAGCCTGTACGATCAGCTGTTAACAGAGCTTCAGGCCAGTGGGAAGGAGGAGGAGGGGCTGTGGGCGCTCTGGCACGGCGACAGTCACGTCATTGCCAATGATCGCAAGGGATGGAAGAAGAGCTGCCCGACATTCTCAAAAATTGTGAGAGCGCTCAACCACGCTTGACCCATTTTCCTTCATTACGCACTCACGCTCAAACACACGCACACACACACACACACACACACACACACACACACACACACACACACACACACACACACACACACACACACACACACACACACACACACACGCACACACACACACACACACACACACACACACACACACATACACACACACACGCACGCACACATATTGTGGAATATATCGCATACATACCCTTTCTTGGGCATTTTTCTCAGAGAGATGTCATCGAGATAACCAAATTAATGAAAATTTGAAATATCTATTTGAGCTCGTCCATTAGATTTTTTTCAAGCGAGTTTGGTGAATAGCGAAATAGTGAGGTTAACGAAGTATTTGCGTTGCTCTGTCTCAGGTGGATCAGATGGCGGAGTATTTTGGGATGGATGTGAAGGCGACGCGGCTCAATTGGTACCGCGACTCCAAAGAGTGGAAGCCCTTCCACCACGACCGCGCAGCATTCACTCCCGACTGCACCCAAAATTTCACAGTCGGCGCCTCCTTTGGCCTCACCCGCGACATCGCGTTTCAGCATGCCCGCAACGAGTCCCTGGTGTGCAGCTTCCCGCAGCCCAACGGCAGCATGTACACCTTTGGACGGGAAGTGAACGTGGAGTGGAAGCACGGAGTCACACAGCTGCGCCCCAAGGATCAGGTCGCGCAGGGGCGTATCTCCATCATCGCTTGGGGATGGGTGCCTGAGGAGTGAGTGGTGTGGTTGGCTGACTAGATGGCCTTTATTAGTTTAAGCGTAGGAGGTGGCTGTGTTTAGCTGGGATCAGTATATGTAAAATCGAGTTCGGGGCGCGAAGCGATATTTTTTACGTGCACTAACTCTGTTGCTCTAATTGCGGCATGACTCCGTAGCTGCAGAACAACATCATCTCTGATTACCCACAGCGAGGCGAGCAGGTGAAAGACAGCGTCTGTCAAAACACCAATTGTGCGCGTACGAAAAAAATTATTGCAAACAAGCATGGCACAAAACAGCACAAATGTATTGATAAGGATAAATTCCACTGTGAAACCCCACATACTTTTGCTGCTCGCCTTCAAACATACATTGGTGAAGTTGCTGGGATTTTGGTGGAAGGGCTGTGCATGTAGGCGAACTGCCACACGCAGAGTAAATGAACATCTCGAAGCACATCCGCGATCTAACCACGATCCAACAGCACTTTCGTGTGCGAGTATTGGAGCGGAACTCGCATTTACCTACACAAAATGTAAATTAGGAGTATCGCCATTGCCCACGTGCATCAAGCCATGGTCGCCCCCACAATTATATCAATTATGCCCGGAGGTCTTGCGCAACAACAACAAACAAATACACCCATCATAGATGCGTCCGATCCAAGTACAATTCAATAGAAAAACTCAAGAGCCGCCTCCGAGTTTCACACAATTGTTCGCAAGACTTTAATACACGGCACACGTCAGTGTAAACAGAATGTAAACGCATGTGCTGTGGTTAGATGCCTCCGCACTAGGCACATACCCGACGGAACTCCAAAGTAGAAAACAATTGCAGCATACGCCAACGCGCCTAACGATTGTTGCCCATGGGCCCTCCAACGCAAATCAAAGTACAATTCTCAATAATTAAGTCCAATAATCTGCTAGACCCGGGTCTTAAGCTTTTATTCTCGTTCGTGGATGTAATAAGTCGGTAGGAACCTCCCCACTCGGGGCATGGAGTGACTAGTGGGTGATCTGAAATGGGGCCATGGCCATACTTTGTTCTTTGCGAGTAAATAAAGCTTTTGAATCGTATAAGTGCAATGATAAGTGGCGGCATAACAATTGTAAACGTATATAATAAAGTTCAGTGTGTCAGTGTATCCAACTGAGGGTTTTAAGGTAGGAGCAATCCACCACAATAGCCATCAATTTCATTTGAATTATAAGGACAACTATCAGAAGCCAGAAATTTTATATAGAATCAGAAAAACCACAATACACCTTTCTGAAATGTAAACTAATTGTTCCCGATGGACATGCACGATGACGTGTGGCTCTAGGGGGCTAGCCAGCCGAGGGTGGTCAACAACCAAAGCGGGGGACGTGCCATCCGAATCTAGATCATTTGCGACCCCGGCGGCACTTGGGAAAAAGGGGGGAAACGTTACCATTGTAAGTGGGACTGCCTCGGCTTGCTCGCCCCTTTAGGATGTGACCAAGCCGCGCAGCGTTGTGGTAGTTCGCCTTTTGTGAACTAACTACTGACACAATCTGATCTTGCTTGTTGTTGCTAATGCATGTGAAAGTGTAGATGTAGAGAGAGATGGGAGATGTTTGACTGTTTAGTGTGCTAAACAACATAATGCACTTAAACAGTAAATGGTTAAACATGCATGTCACCTCCCTTTACTGCAAAGCTTGCGTATGCTCTCGCGTGGTCCTCGTGGCATGCGCTAGGGCTCTCGTAACGGTCTGAACAGACTAACGACACAGCTTGTATGAATTAGGAAATCAGACCAGCGCGTCATGTAGCATGTTTGACTAATTGTGCGTACTGTTTGTACCGGGAGTTAATGGGAGTACAATACAAAACAGTACCCTCGTTAAATTGCAGTGGCAATGTAACCGTTGTAAGTCCTTCATCCGATAGAAAAGCACGAATTAGATTATTAACGACCACATAAACAATGTTGTGTAATGTATTGTGATATCACAGTATTCGTCACACTACTACCCCCCTCTCTTGACGGATCAATGAGGCTAGCCGCGAGACCAACTTCTCCGGTAATCTCGGCTCCTTCACAAAAGCAATTACTGGGACTCAAGAATGCGCGTTGGGTGAGTGTGCATAAAGTCGATGTACGCATGAGGCTTGGCAAAGTCGCGCCATTTGGGCGTCTCCAGAAATCATGTAACGCCGTTGTACGGTGTGCTTCATTCAACCGGTGCCCGATAGGTGGAATATTGTCATCACCGAAGTGCGTCATGAAGAGCAAATATTTCCCTCTTCATCCTTGTAGCGACTTGATGCACATAGCATAGATATGAGAAATATCAAACTCATCATCGCGTCGTCTTCTGGCGTCGTAACCGGGAAAGTTGGGCGGAGTGAAGCAGTAGAGCAAGGTACTAGTAGATTGTTAACGTGGATATAAGTGAGCTATCGCCGGTAGTTTTAATCTGTAAATGTGTTTCTCAATCTGTACCTCGATAGTTAAAGGTTCAAGCTGTCGACCACGTCGCTTCGTGTTCGGTTGTTCTCGCACGAAGAGATTCGTTGTAACGATTGTCACCATGTCTCCTCGAACAAAATGCGGAGCTATCGAGTGTTCTGAACGAGCTTGCATCCCATCCGTGTGCAACTGTATCACCGCACGTACCAAAGCATGACGTAATTATTGTAACAATCTTAACCGCTCCGTTGCGTCTTGCGAAACATGAATTGATGGTCGCATGTTAAACAATACAACAAACATGCTCCTTAGATAGGCGAGAGACCAAAATTAACCTCGAAGGGAGTGTGCTCAATTCCAAGTGCACGGGTAGCGTTGAACGCGAAGTTCACTTTAGGCAATAGGGTTGTCTAGTCTGATCCGGCGTAGCAGCAAAAACAGCGCAATAAATGATGAAACATAATGTTGACGCGTTCCGTTAGGCCGTCTATCTCTTGGTGTCGACTTGAAGACATGCTGAGCCACGTTCCGAGGCGTCTCCAAAGAGTCTGTCGGAAGCCACTTATGAACTTCGGGTCGTTTCGTGATCATTAACCAACACTCGAGGTACTCCGTGTAATATGAAGAATTGTATACTCCTTGTAGAAACAAACTAAGAGCTTCATGTGATGTTACGCTCTCTATACACGGCAAGAAATGGGCCATTCGAGTTAGATGGTCGACCACAGTCAACACATAGTCAAAGCCCTTGCTTTAAGGCAAGTGTGTCAAATTGTCGAGCCCAACTGCGTGCTGCGGACTTGGTGTAACAAACAAGGGTAAAGAGGCGCATTCACTTGCGGTTGAATCTTAGCGCGTCGTCACACGACGCAGTGCTCACAATTTTATTCACATCTTGGCGAATTCGTTTCTACCAGATTATGTCAAGCGCTTTGGCAAGAGTGCCCGCGACTCCTATGTGACCAGTTGACTCACTTTCGTGAAGCCAAGAGATCAATCTCAGTCGGAGCTCATACTTCCGCGGGGCACATAGGAAATCGAGGCGCCAAAAGTAACCGGCTGTCTTTCGTCCACTCACCCTCGTCCCCATAAACCAAGTCTTGTGAGTACCCCTCGCGAATATAATCAGCGAGATCAGCGGTTAACTTCACCGCGACTCGCGCAACCTAATATTTTCTGTAATTGTCTCCATTCTGAATTTGAGACAAATGGATTGGTGGGATTAGTGGAACTCCCGGCCACGATAGCCCGCCCACATATCCAATCGTGGGGAAACGACAATTGCATCAACATCCGATTTTTGGAGTGATGATTGTCGCTATAAGCAAATTCCATATTTAACTAAGTGCGGATGAGTTTAGCAGCATGCCATGTAGGCCCCCGCATGAACCATGCTTAGTGTGGACGTCGGAACGGGGTTGTTTACGTGTGCCCGTCGGTTCAACGTGATGGGCGGCATTGAAATTAATATTGTTTACAAGTATACCGAGTTAACGGTTGATGCCTCTAGGCGGTCCCTTTATCAGCCTAAAACGGACGCTAATCAGTATTAGGGCTTACGCCGTGAGCCACATGGCACATGATCAAACCTCTCCTATTGTAAAATGTCCTAACTTGCAGTACAACATCGTCAAATTCATATATTCAAAGGGTATGTGTTTTTGTGTGTTTTACTGTTTTTGTTCCTCGTGCTAATATGAAAATTATTGTGCCGCTTGTCTTCACGATGCGCGGCCTCATCCAGCCGCATCAGGGGCGCCGATTAGCTAAGCTGGTCAGCCTGCGTTCGTCGGGACGGGCCTACTTGACCTTTGCTCTTGTGCGACTCCGGTCGTGCCGGAGCTGGGGGGGGGAGGCATGCGAAAAAACCCTTGCTCAGGTCGACGGTCCCGTCTCGATCCACGCACACCCCCGTCCGAGATAGACGACGCTCCTCCCGTCGCAGCTCGCATACATGTATTGACTTCCCTTCCCCTCCGGGGGCTGGGAAGGAAAAAAATTAATAGCTTCAGTCGATGTATGGCTGGCGCTTTTGCACTCGCGCCGTATTTTCTCGTGTCCGCGGTCCGTCTCCGTATGTTTTCCAACGCTAGTCTAATCGCGCCGAGAAGTGGGCGTCAATTTCTTGACAAATGAGATGCGCATGATATTTTGGAAACAATCCGCTCGAATTTCAAAAACTTAGATCTCCACCCTCCGCTCCATCTCCTACATGAGCATACAATATCTCGGCTCAAGCTATGATGCATGTCTTCCATTCGATGATGGGTGGAGATATTTCGGTTGAAGTTTGGTTAGTGAGCTTCTATGTAATTTTAACATTGTTGTTAGAAGGGGTGGACGTGCAAAGTTCACCAAAGCTTTCACAAGTGTATTGGTCCAACATATAAATTTGGCGATGCTTGTTTTTGCGGGACGTATTTCCAGGGTTCGCGATGCTCTTCATTTTGGTATTCTGAATGACAATATTGATTTAATTCTTAAAATTCGAATGTAACTGCCACACCGTAAACTTGCCCTTCATTAAACGCCGGTAGTTAAAAAACTAGCATAGCACCAAGCACCATGCTAGCTTAATGTAATATTTTCGGCAATTTTGGCTACGCTAGCTAGTCCGTACTCTACGGCAAGGAAGGGATGGGGGGCATCACTCGCCCGTAACCATCGAGGGGAGGGGATTTCCTTCATGACATTCGGTATTGCAGACTAGGGAAAGTACTGTGAAATGATCTACATTAACAATACATGCAAGTTGGGCCGGCTGTAATATAATGGTCATCAAATGCTTTGCCATCTAGGACACTCCGCAGCAACGATTGGGCCGGGTATATAATATCTTCGACAAAGTACACCTAATGGCGCATCTCTCTTTAATGTGTGCCGATATTCCTCGGGGCTAAAAGCTCAGAACAAGCAGAGTATTTGCCACAGTCCCCCGCCTAGGCGGAAACAACCTAAATGATTATTTGTGATATCCAGAAAATGTAGATCGAAATATGAATCCACTTGGCAATAAGTCCAGACTAGGGATAAAGTGATTTGAAATTGTCCACAAAAATACCGGCAAACTGGACCGGTTGCTGTCTATCGGGCCACTCTACTTAGCCATTCAAGACTTATTAGCAAGTTGGGCCCGGGTCTCTTCGACCATGTACACCCATCGACACACCTAGCTTCACTGTGTGTCGACGTTCCTCGGGAGTTAAAAAACTGTAAGCAATCACAGCAATTGCCACAGCCCCCCCGCCTAAGCAGCAACAGCGTAATAATTTTGTAATCAAGAAACACAGATCTAAAAATAAATCCACTTGTCGGGAAATGCAAAACTGAATTGCTGCTCGACCTTCACGATGCACGGCCCGCTCCCACCGAACCGGGGTGCCGACCGGCCTAGGGACGAAAGGAGGGACGAAGGGCCAGCCTAATCTAGCTCCCGCGTGACTTCGGTCTTGCCGAAGATAGGAGGAGAAAGGCTGGCAAAAAAACCCTCCTCGCGTGGTCGCTCGTCGATCCCGCCGCCGCATCCCGTAAACCCCGCCCCAAGGTCGTAGCCGCGTCCACCGACGCGACGGTCCTCCGTGTCGAGGTCCCCCGTCACCTCGAGGACAAGTGGGGGGACCGAGACACACAGACATAGAAAAAACTCGCGCTTTTGCCTCCGCGCCTGAATTTTCCCCTTTCATTTCCTCGGTTTTTTCTCTGTCTAGTACCCGGGTACCTGTCAGATAGTCCGGCCTGCGTCCGTACCCTCCCCCTTGTGATCGCGCGTCCACCTAGCAACCTTTTTGAGCGGGGGCAGGGGGCCTCCGCGCTCACCCGGGCCCACGCTCAAGAATCTGTAGGTCTGTCGGGGTAGTGGGTGTCGAAGAGGGGGGGGGGGGGGCAGGTCGCCGTAGTCGGATCCGTCGGGCCGCAGGCGCACGGAGATTCTTCAAAACCCTCCGTACGGGGTTTTATCGTGTCGCTCCTTCCATCGCGACCGTCCTCCTTGCCGCGCAAGCTTACCCCTCCCCCCGGGAGATATAGCTTGTCGACGTAGCGGCTCGCTTTAGCGCCCTGCCATGGTGCTGCTCCCCAACTAGCTCTACGCCGGGTACGGACATTAGTTTAGTTTCCGAAAAAGCCCTCCGTACATGGCTTTCCGTCGGCGGCTGATCCTAAGGATCGCCGCCGCCTCACATAGCCGCTCCTCCGCCTGCTACCGGCCACCGGCATGTGCCATGTCTTGCCTCACCCCCCGGGAAGTTTTGACAAGCACATGGCTGGTCGACGGCTAGCGAGCGCCCTTTCCTTGCGCTACTTCCCGGCTGGCCACCACCAACTCCAACACCCACCTCCCACCGCTGATCCGGCAGTACCCTCCTCGCCATCAAAACGCTTCTGTAGTACATGCCCCACCCCATTGAAGTAGGAATGTATTCAGGAGTGTAAGACCGCGAAAAAACATATCAAACGGGCCGAGCGGGAGATCTTGGTGCCGGTATTGCACAAAACAGTTTTTTTCAAATAAAGCCCTTTGTAAATGGCTTTCCCGACAACTGATGATCCAGCGGATCGAGCTGTCGGCCCTCTTAGCCCCCTACCGTGCCAGGCATGGCACGGCTATGGGGTTTCCAGCGCCCACCACAGGGAGGTGAGGGGATGCCAACGGGCATGTGAGTGAACTTTGTCGATGTTGATGGCAACTACAATATCTTGAAATGTCGATGTTTCTGGTATTGGTATCTCGTATTGTCGATGTTGATGTTTTTTATATTTTGCAATGTTGACATCGATGGCACTTGAAGCCGATGTTATCGTTGATGTATCGATATTTAAGACGATTTACCAATACATCGGACTCCAATAGTTGAAAATTTTCATAACTGGTGATAGGTAATGCGGTTGCTGGTTGCACTATTGCCATCATGTTGATGTCGATGTCTCAACCTAGTACGCCGATAAAGCACCATCAAGCAAGTGACAGTGATACTATCGACGATATATCGAAAGCTTATCCCTGGCCTTTCTTGGGAGGAATGCAAAATGAAAGATGTTGCTAGGCCTTCACGATGCACGGTCTGTTCCCATCGAGCCGGAGTGCCGACGGTCTTATCAAATGTACTTCTACCTCTCGGAGCTCTGCCGGTGACATACGGTACGTCCGCTCCTTAGGTGACTCGTCACACTCCTCATTAATCTCGAAATCACACTTGAGTGCCGGTGGTAGACTGTTAGGCTCCTTGATAATGTCCGTAAGAGACTCGTTATTAAGAGAATAATGGCGTAGTGAAGGCGTCTACCAAGTCGGTGGGTCGGTCTTCACGTCGCCGACCGCGGTATGTACCCGTACTTGTCGCATTCAAATTACGAAGATGCATGTGGATTATTGTCTCAAAAGCCCCGCCATCACATCCGCCGCCAATTGATGTACTATCGTCGGTACGGTGTACTACTCGTCACGACTCATAATAGCTTCACGACCCTTTTTAATGTCGCTCCTAGTTATCATCCTATGCGGTCGTTGTCGCGTCATGGGGAATGGATTGCTACGGATCCGTAGATGACGTGTCGTTGTTCAAAAGTCATAGTTGGGTAGGCAAGGCACCGTTAGGCGCATGCATCTGCTCGGCCATCCGCAAAGCGGTAGCAGCGGCTTAAATATATTCGGAAGCACGTTGCTCGCCAACGAGAGACAAAGTTTATGCGCCGGGTTCGCACGCCTAATGCTCAAGTTGGATGTCGTCAAGCCGAGTCTTAGAACGGGCGGGGGAAGTATCTAATGAAGCTCGAGTGCGCGTGAGACGATTGTAAAATGACACCATTCTCAGTTATTATTGGCGATATCGTTGTTGCGTGAGCCAGATGGGCGAGCGCATGAACAAGTGCAAATGCCCGGGTTTGTAGCGGCTTAAGGGTTGTCGCTATATCAAGATGTGTCGCTAGTGTCGCTATGGGAATGGCTTTAGGCGTTGCGAAAGGCGTTCCCCAAGTCCCCGAGAGTTTCCCCGGTTTTCTGGGCAAGACACACCGCTTTTATAGTAACGCTTAACCGCTAGTGTATATGTTGATTTTGCAAGCCTCTAGCGATATGTATTACAAGAAGCACTATAGGAACGTGGACATGGAAAGAAGGGGGGAACAAAGAGGGCAAGAAATCCATGGCACGGCAAGGGGAAGAACTACAATGTGAACAAACCTAGGAGAAAAACACGAGAGAACACAAGATACTCACAGGCAACGATGAAAACGCGACACGTGGAGATGACATTTTTGCAAACCTCTAGATTTGAATCATTCCAACCAAATATATCATCATTGGCGTGCATTGATTCCGTGTCCCTCTTGTCACTCTTGCCTCTCCCCCTTTTTCCCGTTCCTATTGATGTAACAAGGACTTACATATATCACCGTTTTCAACCATTTTTTAGATAGTAATCGTACGTAATAATCCTCATCGAACTCCTTACATGCATGCTCATTCCTATTACTGGCGCCGTGACAAATCCCGAAAATAACACGAAATGTGCACGAATAGCACACGCATTGTCTCGGATCTACTCAGACTGTCTCGGATCAGCAGATTCGTGGGTTGGAACCCTTCTTTTCTTAGCCGGATCCACTCCCTGGAGCTGATGCGCCATAATCAATTTCATATACATATTTTTTTCACCGCGCAGCCGATCCAAATAAAATATAAATTCGGCTGACGACGTAATAATAACTACGCGCGTGACTCCGAGACTACCCTTACTGGTACCAGGGCAGGGCAGGCAGGCAGACCGAAGCAAAACAACAGACACTGGCACTGCTGCTACCTAGGCAGCTGTCACGATATCACCGGTATTCATCCAGGAAACGATTAGATATGTCGTATGTGACATGTCATATGATATGCGATACTCATATGATATTCGGTACATGTGTCAAAGCCGGACGTTCGATTGACACATGGCCGACGGTCCGCGATACACCCCCGGAACCTCGGCCAGCTCACGCGGACATTGCTGTTTGTATCAATACTATCCAACCCCTCGGCTTCTCAGTAGCCAGTTCACTCATCATCGGCTCGTTGGTGGTGGCAACCTGTCGTAAACATTTCCCACTTCTGACAGTTAACTAAACTTGGCATCAGGCGCGCCGAAGCTACAACAAGTCTCAATATACAATTACCGGCAGCACCTAATAAGCAGCGCTACAAATAACTTGGCCCGAAGGTCTGCGTGGAGTGCGCAAGGCTTCAGCATAGGTAATCTACCGAATAACAGCACAATAAAGAATCAACCAATTGCATTCAGTTCGCTTGCATGTAGCTGCGCAGCTGCTCTCGACCTGACTCCACGAAGGACGACTATCAGTATATATCCTGTACGACTTTATTGCATCCTACAGCAGCTCTTTTCTTCATCACCTCGGTGTCGACTGACCCGCCCCTTTCCGCGTTCCCACTTCCTTCGATACACACTGTTGCAGCTCATCCCCACAGCTGGCTTGAGTTTTAAACCGGTGGAGAGATACAGACAAGAAACCATGGCTGTGGCACTGCGACGCTCCGCGTTCGTGCTCCTCGCGCTCCTTGGCGTCTCGGCGGTGACCGCAGATCCTTACCCGTTCGTGACACCCGGCGAACCGGGGTGCAGGACAATGATGGATGCCATGAAGACGCTGGACTTTTTGTCTATTTTCACTAGCTCCGTTGAGAAGTCTGGTCTCACGAGGGCCTTCTCAGGCAGTAACTCCAAGTCAGTTGTCCTTGTGCCGACAGACGGGGTGCGTGCGAGGCCTTTGAACTCCAGCGGCGGTATCATTATCAATTAATTATCGTCATTTGTTTTATACGAGAAACCATAAAGACGGACTTGAAAGCGAAGCTTATATTGTTTAATAATATTTGTCACTAGCGATACACAGTTTGCCGGTTCTTAATACATTTTTCACTCTAAATATTTGAAGTTAAACAAATAACCTATCTAAGACGGTAAAGGACCATACAAATGCGTGAAAGCGACCTGATATCTAGCAGTGCTAACTCTCGTGCGGAGGGATCGCTCGCTATAAATAATAATAACAACAACGACAACAATAATACGCTCGAGTCTGTTGAGAGTTGTCTGCGACACGCGCTGTGGAAAATCGCGAAATGCGTGCTGGACCATATTCATTTCGATCATAATATCTTAATGAGGTTGAGGTCATTTAAATGATATACCCCGGTTAATTAACCATACAAAAGACGTGGACCGCGGGCGTTTGGGGGCATGACGCTGACGACCGCACAACCTGCCTCGGCTGTTTTTCAGGCTTTCGAGGCCGCCGCAGATAGGCTCGGAATCGAAACGTCGAGTTTCTTCAACAATACCTTAGCGCTCCGTCGACTGGTTCAGAACCACGTCATCCCAGGCGAGGTCGACTACCAGTCTCCCACGAAGAAAATGTACAGCAGCATGGATTTCGGTAGCATGCTGACAATCTACAGCAGGTATGCAGTATTTGCGTCTTGTCGCGGGTGGTTCCAGTAATATGAATAACCGAGAAGCGACTGGCTGATGTAACTGCGACAGTCCTTAGAATATGCTTCTGCACAGCGCTCGTATTCTCGTCGACAAATAACCGTATGATACATTTTTCGAGCAGCTCGATCCCCGGGAAAAAAATAATCAGCGTGGCCTGTCCGACCCTCGACTCGCTATCAACTCGTCCACAAATCGTTCCGCATATCTGAATCGTTCATATCGCGCACTCCCCCTTCTCATCCCGAGTCGCGACCACTCAGCGAGTTGCACCGGGCGTACTTTAGGACGTTCTGCACGTCACCCACTGCACTGCCACCCTTTCAGGAACGGCGAAATGTATGTCGAGACGGAGAATGCGACGGTGGTAGCGAAGGGGACCGAGATCCTTCACCAACTCTGCGACGACGTAACCCCCCCCCCCCCCCCCCCCCCCCCCCCCCCCCCCCCCCCCCCCCCCTTATAATTGTATACCATGAATAGCATGTCGAATTCCCTGTTCACGTGTGATAACTGATCCGTCGTTGCTGCTTCCCCGCCCATCGCAACACAACAACTTAATGCGTGTAGCCAGCAGTTCATTCACATTCAGCGACCGCTTCCCTTTATTACATCCCTTAGCATTTATGCCTGTGCTACCGCCCGCCCACCTCCGCATGCACCGCAGTCCAAGATCTTCGTCATCTCCCAAGTCCTCATCCCCACCGAGATCGACAGCGCCGAGATGTTCCGCGCCCCTCCCCCCCTCAGACCCTCCACACGTGCGCCCCTTCTCTATTCACCACCCCGTCCTCGCAGTCTCACTAACTCAGCTGTCAGCTCCCTCCCCCAACTCACTCACTCAGACACACATTGACATATATACATGCAAACACAAAGAGACACACACACACACACACACTCACACACATACACACACACACACACACACACACACATGTACTCACACACGCAGACACACGTTTTTTCACTGACGCTCCGTAATGGTATGGTCCTATGTACAGCGGAGGTCACCCCTCCCTCATTCTTCAGCCGCATGTTCCCTGGCTTCGGGGGCCCATCCAGCGAGGCGGCTTCCCGCTCAGCCTTCCCACGCGCCATGTTCCCCGGAATGGGTGGCGCCTCCCCATCCGCCGCCACCTACCCCTCCGGCGGCTTCTTCTCCGGCTTCTCCGCCCCCGGGACGGCATCCTCCGCACCATCGTCAGGAGCAGCAGCGGCGCTGCCCGCCACCTACTTCTCCGCGTCAGATCCCGCGTCCGGCTTCGGTCCAGGATTCATGAGCGGCATGGCATCCGGCGCCGCTGAGGTCCCCACTGCTCCTGGCTTCCCCTCCGTCGCCTCCGCATTCCCATCCGCGGCGGGAGATGCCCCCCTCCGCCCAGCTGCTGCCTTCCCTTCCACCGGTAGCTTCCCGTCCTACGCCTCCACCACGGGCGGCGCCAGCGGTACCACCGGTGCTGCCTTCCCTTCCGCCGCCTCCTTCACCGGCTTCTCCGCCCCCGGGAGCGGCACCGCCTCTTCCGGCCTGCCTGGCTTCGGAGGCGCGGCCTCAGGTCTTCCTGGCTTTGGATCTGGCCTCTCCACCATCTTTGGCACCGCCCCCTCCGCTGCCGCTGGATCCACCTCCCCCGAGGCATGAAGCCTCCCTTCCTTTCATCCATCCACACCCCACCCTTACCTTAGCTACCCCAACCAAGCCCTCGTGCTCACCGCTCCGGCATTACATTGACAACATCCATAAGACCCACACCAAGTCACCCTCCGACCTGCGCTACTGCCAAGGACGACAACGCGTGCGGCGATGAAGGGTAGGGGGGCGACATCACCGCAATAAGAGGGTCGGTAGGGCTCATCGGTGGTGCGGTCTGAAGGGAGATTAGACAGGCGAACCTCTTTTTGGAGGTTTAACAGTGACCACATCTTAATATGCCTCTGTAAGTAATACACATCGTCCCGTCCCAAATGCAGCCCTCTCCCTCCCCCCCCCTTCACCCTTATCCATGTCCCACCCCGTCACCCACTCCCAAAGCAGTTTATATTGATTGCTACATGTTGGATGGGTCAAAGTTGTCGCGCACTGAGGAGGTCCGGATCCGCTGAGACGCCGTCAGACCATCGGTGGCGATCCTCTCCGCCCTCAGGTTCCGTCGCGCCTCAGCTGCAGCCTGCTTCGCGGCCACGCTCTCGGGGTTGGGCCCGGGAGGCTGCACCGCCTTCAGCCCCATCCTCTGATGCGACCAGGGGTCCTGCGCCGCGCGCCATGTGCCCGTCGAAGCATCCAGCTCCTGCCCCGTAATGGGGTTGAACCTATTCTTCGTGTTCCTGCGGATGCCAAAGGAGGGAGGGGTGAAAGGCTGCAGGTCATCAGCTGCACGTCACTCAGCGAGTCGGATACACTGTCAAATAAACTGTGAGTAATTCTCACCAGTTGTCTAGGTGGTCGTGCCGAATCTGCTTGTACCCCTCGTTTCTCGTGCTCTGCGGACACCGAGAAGGCACGTCAGTCTAAGCATGTAGGCCTCTCAGCGAGGTGCAATGCAAGGAGGTAGGTAAGGGGGGAGGGGGTCGCTGGCCTGGCGCGCACCTTGACCGTCTCCTTGGCCAACCGCTCGTCGTACTGCTTGATCGCCTCCTCCGGCTTCTTCCGGTTCCAGTTGCTCTTGAACGGGGCCGGGCGGAACCTGTGCTCCTCGTTCACCGCGCTCTGCGATTATCGTGACAGGGTGGGGCAGTGCTGGTGTCAGGAACGGCGCTCCTACCGCCCGTCGCGGCGCTCTCAAGCCCTCTGAGTGCTAAGGCCGCATAAAAGGTCGGCTAAAGAAAAATGGCGCCTGTCGAGGGTCTGTAATATTGCGAAACGCACCTGGGGCGCGCTGGGGCCGGCGCCTTTCAGAAAGTTCCATTCGTTACACACCGCCGGTTTTGTAAACTGTTTTCGTGTGCCAGCCCAGTCTGCGACGTCATGCCCACCGTGGAAGTCCATCCCGGTGCCCAAACGAGTGCTCCTCCGGCTAAGTTTCACGCCGCGGCTCGGCGCTGATATTCTGTTCGAAGCGAAAGCTGAAACCAAGTTAAAAGTAGTTGGGAAGCGAACGGCTAAGTCGATATCGCCACGCAGTTTTCCGGGTGTGACACTGAAGGTGTCGCTGGGGTTGGGGATGTTGAGGGCTATTATTTTGAGAGTATTAGCCGCACGGCACGGGCAGGCGGTCGGCAGGAGCGCACGAAATGCCTTCGCGCACATGTCGCCAGAGCAAAACAAGTCGTGGGCATGGCGCAATTCTTCTTCCCGCAGTGTTATCAAGCTGTGGATCCGTCAAACTGACTGAATTAATTAAGGATTAATAAGAATAAATTAATAGTAATCCATCGAATGGCGAGGATCTCCAAATTAATTCATTTAATCAACAAGGAATAATTATATCGTCTTTAGAATATATCAGGAGTTATAGCTATGCATCTGAATAATACTATTTTCTTCCAGCGTTTCCGATGGCGCAATGCTTCTTCCCGCACCGTCATCACGTTGTGGATCCGTCACGTTGACTGAATTAATTAAGGATTAACAAGAATAAATTAATATTAACCCATCGAATAGCGATGCTCGCCAGATTGAGCAATTTTACTAATTAGGAATGATTGTGTTGTCTCTACGTCATTATTTATATCGGGATATAAACGTGGATACAAGTAAGACCGTATCCAGTGGATACAAGTAACATTTCCAATAAAAAAATAAGATAATATGCGTGCGCCCCGACTCTAAAACCGTAGTCTCCTCAGCGACAACGCGATCGCCTCGAGAACCGACCTTGCTTGCGCTCGGTGTGCCGCTCTAGGTTACTTTTTTCCAGGATTTTATCTCCCGCGCTCGCGAACTTGTCTACGTTGAACTAAGATTCCGTGAGAGCCTGAAAGGGCAGTCGGAGGAGACGCGCGCGCCCTTGTGCTGCCTGAATCGCTGCCAGTACAGCTGACAGCGGCCGACCGTCGGCCGCCAGCGTTTCTAACAGACTGAGACTCTCCGTGGAGCAGTCCGTGCGCCAGGTTAATTCAAGGTGCGCACGATCATACGTAGAAGCTCTAGAAACCATTTCTCTGGCTGCTTGCTTTAGCAAGCTCTAGTGAAGCCTCACAAGTTGGCTAGGGCATGTGACGACTCGGTTGCTGCACCACAGGCGACGTCAGGGTATCGTTGCGATTTAGGGTTTGAGGTGAAGCGAGGGACAAGGGGAGGCAGAGATGATAGCCGCCTTCACCAACCCTTACGAGAGCTCGTCCAGCGGCGCACATGATGCTCAGTACGCTTCTTCTCCCTTCCCCTCGATTGTTTTCCGGGGCGTGGCTCAGAAAGGGGGAGGGAGCGAGGGAAGGGAAGCTGGAGGGGGTAGAGAGGGTGGGGGCTGTGTGAGGTGCCTGACTGGATGTCATTCACTCTGTTCAGGCGGCAGCAGCACATAACGGAGCTGGTATCTCAGATTTCGGCAGCCCTGCCCGTGGCACAAAACAGGTAATGCCTTTTTCCTCATCACTGCGCGCAACAGGGCGCTCCTCTGATTTTGGGACAGTGTTGGGAGGAAGAGCAGCACGGAATGAGTGGGGAAAGAGTGAGCAAAGGTGTGTGTAGGCGTACTGGATCAGGGAGATTAAGCACTGGCTTGGGTTATGGTGCGCATCGGGACGGGTGAGTGATCAGTGCACGAGGTGGAGGAGGGCGGGGAGCTGGAGTGAGTTCGCATGGGGCTGCACAGCTTAGCGTTGCTGTGAGGTGGGGGGCAGTGATGG
The DNA here is from genome assembly GCA_026401115.1 of Tetraselmis chui. Taxonomy (NCBI): domain Eukaryota; kingdom Viridiplantae; phylum Chlorophyta; class Chlorodendrophyceae; order Chlorodendrales; family Chlorodendraceae; genus Tetraselmis; species Tetraselmis chui. The sequence continues at coordinate 212,218 of JAPMLY010000054.1, read as the reverse complement.
CGAGGCATGGAGGGTCAATGATAGCTGCACGTTGAGAATTCAATATTTCCGGGGCTCTACATTGGAAGGGTTTGATGGGACAGGTGGGCTGAATGGGCTGTGAAGTGGGCGTCACGCGAGGCAGGAGTGGCTCTGGCCACAGCGGTTGAGCTGGCGGTTTATTGTGGGGTGATGTGGCGGAAGGAGAGAAAGGATAGTAAGTGAATGAAGGGTGTTTGAGGAGATGATCCTATCTGAAGAATCCGGCCCCTCACCTCTGTCACAGGTCAAAGTATGAAGTGCCGTTTGCGCTGAGGAACGGAACGCGGACGGCGCTGCTGGTCACTCTTCCGCCTCGCTTCCCGATGGTAAGCTCCACCTTCCTCTTCCGCCCCTCTTTCTTTCTGTCAAGCTTCTGTTCTCCGTGTCAGACCGGACGCGTTCCCTCTGAGAGCATTTTCATCAGCACTCACCGTCAAACTGTCCCAAAACTGTCCTACACTACTTAGTGTTCACTCGCCTTCAATCTCTGTAGCTATTTCTGGCTCAAACTATCGCCTATATTGCTGATATATCTGCTGTGAAGGTTTATGATACTCTTTACCCTTTCCCCCTTCCTTCCGTCTACTGCCGTCCTTGCGTGTTCCGTCCTTGCGATGTGGCTGTGCGGTGCATGGCTAATGCCGCATGGGGTATTGTCCTTGGCAGGAACGGCCGGCGCTGTCGCTGCAGCACGGCATCCCCGACCCCTGGGTGGACGCCTCCGGATGGCTCATGTTTGACGCGCTGCGGCGGTGGAAGCACCCGCAGAGTCGGCTGGTGGAGGTGGTGAAGGAGGCGCTGGCGCACTTCACTGCCCCCCCTCAGCCGCCGCCGCCGCCGATGGGCGCACAGCTGCAGCAGCAGGAGCCGCCGCCTCTGTCTGCGATGACGGTGCCGGACAGCTTCCCTTCCCTCGCAGACAAGCCCACTGCGGAGCTGGTGAAGCTGCTCAGGGACCCCAAGGTGCAGCCAGTCACCCTTGCCTCTCACATTCTATATTCCCCGTCGAGTCAAAATCATTATTGAGAATGAGTGGATGGAGCAGTCCCTTTTCTCTATCGTTTCGCATGTGTCGTGTATTTGATTTGTTCGTTTGGGGGGTGGAGAGTAGGCATACGAGGCGCTTGTTAAGGCTGAGGTAGCGAAGTTGGACACGGGGAAGGTCATTGCGGAGGCCAAACAGCAGAACGTCAAGCTCGCCCAGAGGAACCTGGAAATGTATGTGGGTATTCATTTGCAGCGTTCCCCCCCGACTCTCATCATCTCCAGCAGCTGCCTTCCCTCCCTCTATTCCTTTCCCATTTTTCTATGGTGGTGTGATGTGTGTATGCCCCGTGCATGGCAGGGAGACCAAATTCAGGGAGGTGAAGAATCAAATAGCCATCGTGCGCTCTTCAGAGTACGGAGCCACAAAGCAAGCATTCGATGACCGTGCTGCCCGGCAGGTAAGGGGATTCAGTTTTGAGAAAGGGGGTGCTGTATGCTTCACCTGATTGATCATGGAAGATTAAGGTCAACAAGCATGAGAGGAGGAGGGTGTGCTGAGAGTCGGGCCGGGTGTGTACGCCTCACCGCAGGCGAAAGTGGCAGAGGAGCTGCAGCCGGAGAAGCTCATACGCGCGTTGGAGGAGAAGGGCGCTCAGTTGGAGGAGGAGTCAGACGAGCTGTACTCGGAGTTTATGTCTGAAAACATTCCGGTGGACGCCTTTGTGGTGCGCTGCCCTCCTGTGCCGTTTCTTCTGGAGACATGATTAGTTGGTGTTTGGGTCGAGCTACTGACAGCCTTCCCTCGTTTGCTTGCTTTTGGTTGTGCCACTCACGATGATGTTCAAGGACAAGTACATGAAATTGCGGACGGAGGTGAATGAGCGGCTGTCGCGGAGGCAGGCGGCTCAGATTGGGCAGCTGATGTGGAGCGAGCGCGGAGGGTGACGAGAGTGGTGCGACACTATTGGGCGATAGACGCCAATTGATCTGCGTTCAGGGGGTACTTGTAATTTACAATTCAGTTTGGTGGCATATATCGATTTCATAAAGTGATTATGTAAGGGTCGCTTGTGGCTATGAAGATTGGTGCCATCGTTCTGAGCGGGTTGGTTGTCGACTTGTCGAGGGACTCGGTACTAGGAACGGTGGTTAGCGGCTGCAGTGGGCGGCCGCGGGGGGACACGACTCATGAAGAGCCTGGCGAATGTCGCCAGGATGAAGAAAGAATGGTGGTTTTTGCTTGTGGGTTCAGGGGAGGGGTGTGTGTGTTTTCAGTCGAGGGGTGGGAAGGCGCGCTGGTATCGGTTTCTGCACCGACTCAACGGTCGACCGTCTTCCGCGGTGCCGACGGTGTGCGCCATGACGGGGACGCCCGTGGGAATGGTGATCACGGGCGCGACCTCCGTGGACGGTAGCTCTTCCACCTCACGACTCTCGCTACCGCGTAGTGCGAAGGCGACTGCCTTCCTCGCCGCGTCTTCTTGCTGCCGGGATTTGGCCATGTGCATCTGACTGGCGCGCAAAATATCGGCGACCTCGTCCCTCCCCGGAAACTGTATCTTGCTGAAAAACCGGCCACGCACACAAACCACAGTGAGCCTTCTCTTTCTCACATCGACGGGGTAGACGTTAGTTTCTCGTATGACGAAATCAGCTATCCGGCCGGGGAAACGGGTGGAGTGGGGGACAGTACCTTTTCACGCTCTGCATCGAAGCTTGCGATCGGTGTTTCCGGGAAGCGCCGACTCTTTGTCGATGGTGCCCTCGGACCTGTTTCACTCCAGCGGCCTCTTCGGCCTGGGGTCGACCAAGTGCTACCTCTTTCGCGGCTTCCACGACGCTGCGGAGCCCGTGAGGTCGATCCGCCGCCGCTGCCCTGGCCCCGCCTTCACCCGCCCGTGAGTGACTGCGATGGTCGTCCTGCATCGTCGGCTCGGCGGTGGCTTCTTTCGAGGGCTCCGCGGAGGACTTGAGCTCGGGGAGAGAGGGCGAGGAGCCGGGTGTGCCAAGGACACAACACAAGTCTCCCTCGCTTTCCGGCTCTGACCCGATTTCGTCCCGATTTGCGCCTGTCAGGCTTCGCTGGGGAGGAATCGCTCGCCGACTCTGTTGCAGGGGCTGGAGGGAGGTGCGGTACCAGCTGCTCGCCGACTCCTGATGGGCAGAATAGTGTCGGGCAGGTTTAACGACAGGCTACATGTTAGGGGAGGCCAGCACGCGTCTGCAACCAGTAGATCACATAACGTGAAATCGACGATCACTTCAGTCTGATGGTGCGAATGGTAACTGTCCGAGGCGAAGGCTGCATTGTCACTCAGGCGGTACCGACCTTGGGTCGACCAATGTAGGCCCGCGCGCCGCGCTGCCCCTCTCGCTGCGGCTCCTCATTTTCTTTTCCAACGACGATGGAAGGCTTCCCGCGCAACCTTTCGGGAAGCTGTGTCGTCGTCTGCAGCGTCTGCGCGACAGCAAGGTCACGGGGTACGACACCTATAGGTTCAGCGACAACTTTTTGAGCGACACGTGCTGCGATAATAAACAGACAGTCGTCGCCTAGTCGCAGGGGCATAGGTCAAGTCGTAGTAGAATGGAACCTGACTGTCGTTGATGCGATTCGACTCATCCTTGCTCTCCCACGTTCCTTCAAGCCCCGCTCGGACAGACATCGCCGGCGATGGCGCCTGAATCTGATCGTCCAGCCACGAGTCGATATCTGCCCAGGCTGTGCTTCGGACAATCTCTACCTGACACCCAGCGGACTTCCCCTCATCCCGTATTCTCTGCTCCGCTGTACTTTTGGCGTCCACCACGTTCTCCGTCTGACACCCTTGCTCGACTCCAACGAGCGCGGTCGATTTACCGCACGTGGCGCAAAACAGCGACGAGTTTTCAGCACCGTTTCCATCTGGGGTGGAATTGTTTACAGTTACTTGTGTCTCGCTCGGCTGCTGACTGGAGCGGCACACGTCTTCTGCTTCCGGAAAATCCGCAAGGCAAGCCGCATCCTATCGAGCACCGCGATGACATAATGTTAAAATTATCTCCGTAACAATCAAATGAATATGGGACAACGGTTCGTGTCGTGGCGTTCGTATTCGCGTCGTAAGGTGAAACACAGTTTACGCGCACCCGACTTTCGACTTGCGCTGTCTGCGCAGCGATAGTTCGCGAGTCGGGGGATTTCTTTTCTCCTCGCTTGCGCGCTTCCGCGAGAGCACGTCGCAGCGCCTCTGACTCCAGCTTGGACTCTTCTAACTTTCCCGTCAGTTCCTTTCGCACCGCTTTAAGCCGCGCCTCCGCCGCCTGACTGGCGTGCGAAAACGCCTCCATACTCGCGACCGCCGCGTCGGCCTCGCCATTCTGCATCACCGTGCGCAGCTCGGCCCGGAAGTTTGCCTTTTGTTCATCCAACTTTCTGCGCAAGGTCGCCACCTGTCCCTGAGTAGTAGCGAGCTGGGTCTATGCCGTACGAGACACAAATTCATCTTCCGTCAGGCCTCGACAGCACCGTTTGTATATGATTTTAAAAACGATATCGGCCTTACGCAAACTCACGGCGACGGTGCTATATTGCGACTTGAGGGTAAGCAGAGATGAGGACCCCTCGCACCTGTAGGTCCTTTGTCCCAACAGCTTGAGTTGCCGCGTCGTTCAGTCGAGCCTGCAGACGGGCAACAGCCGCCTGTAGGGCCGCGAGTCGAGAGTTGGCCCGCGCACTCAGCGCATCCGCATGCCTCGCAACCTCGCGTTCGCATTTTGCCTGGACCGCCGCCAGATCCGTCTCGGAGGCGCCCTGAGAGCTCACCAGCTTCTTGTTGACTTCCTGCACGGCGCCGGTCGACCACAGCTTCAAAAACAAGCTCGACAAACGAAATCCGCTCTAACAATGCTCTTCCCGTCCATTCAAAACAATCAAAAGAGTCAAACGCACTACTTCACCCCATATCTACAAAAATCGCCACTCTGCATCTTCACTCTCAGTAAATTATAGCCCCAAGTGAAACGATGTATTCTTCACAGATGATTGAAGCGCAAGAACATTCGCGTTTTGAACATTTGTATATTTTAGTTACAAATTCAACATACATAAATAAATTCGGGTCTAAATCACTAACTCGAAATCCATATTGCTACATTCGAATATACTTCGAAAGTAAACCAGCCCCAATCGACCCGATCGCTGCCTCTTATCCCACTATCAGACTCACATATCTCCAACTCCATATTTTGTTCGACACGCCCTCACACTCCATCCACACCCAATTACCCCTTAAGCCCCGCAAAGACTAAAACCCTAAAGCTCACCCGCAGTTTGACGATCTCCTCCTTTGCAGCCGCCAGCAGTCGGTCGCGAACCACCTGCCCCCGCTCCTCCTCCGTCTGAACCCCCACGCACACTATCCCCACCTCCCCCACCCCGCCCCTCTCGCCTTCCTCCTCGTCAGAGTCCTCCATCCCCAGCACGTTGGCCAGCCCCGACACCCCCCGACCCTCCTGCACACGTCAAACCACAGTCGGTGGCCTGCCGAGACAGGAAGCAAAAGAGCATTGTCATCCAAAACTGCCAATGATGACGGCGCGGCGACAGAGCTCACCTGTCGACTGCTGCTGTGCAGTTCCTCCACCAGCATGCCGTTCTCAGCTCTCAGCGCCTTCAGCTCCTTCACAGGCACAGCGAAGAAAACATGAAAGAGGAAGACGAGGGGGAAGGAGATTAAGGATGACATTTATTCAACGAGACGATGGACTCTTGCATTGTATCAACAATTACGAACATATAAGAGTGCATTAAAACAAATTGTAAACGAATTACTTGGCTAAATCAGTCGGTTTCAGAGCAATCTTAACAAACACACAACCTTGTGGATGGATTTGAAACACAAATGACAGATGTCACAAAACATAAGCAATGAAGTGATCGTTTGAGAGAAGTGAGTAGTGCGATGTTTAGAGGAGATCCAAAAGGTCAGTGGCACAATAGACGGGCTTAAATGTTGAGTGGATTGGAAAACCGATGTGTCTCGGGGGATGACAAGTGTTTGTGGGTGACTTTGGATACTAGGGTGAAAGAGAAGTGCGTGAGGAAAGTCAACAAAGTAAACCAGTCATTTGATAGAAAACAAACAAACCTATAAAACAAAGCATACATACATACATACATACATACATACAAACATACATACAAATATACATACATACAAACAAACAAACAAACAAACAAACAAACAAACAAACAAGTGAATATCGTTTCACATACACACACTACATTCGGGGGAGTTTCTCACTTTTGTGAGCTCCCTCTGTCTCTCCTCCTCCTGCGTCAGACGTGATTCCAGCTCCGCGCGCTCCTTCCTCGCCCCCTCCGCCTCCCTCCTCGCCTCCTCCACCTCCTTCCTCCCTGCCCCCTCCCGCCAGCTCCGCACCTCCTCCTCCAGCCCCCGCCGCAGCCGGCCCTCCTCCGCCACGCGACCCTCCAACGCCGCCCGCTCCCGACCGCCCTCCTCCCGAAGCCGCGCAAGCTCCTGACCGTAACGCCGCGCCTCGCGAGCCACGTCCGCCTCATTCGCTTCCCGCAGCTGCGTTTCCAGCCATTCGTTCTGAGCTACCACCTCCACAAGCGCCTTCTCCTTCGCCGCTGCCCGTCCCTCGGCCTCCTCACACCTCTGTTCCCACACCGTACACCGCATAAGACCACGGCAAAAAAAAAAACATCATACCCACATTGTGGCTCATTGTTAACACACCGCACCAAGTCATATAACATCAGATTACAGTATGAAACACGATGTGTAGACATCATGTCACACTGTCACACAACAAAAAACATTAAAGCACATCTAAGATTCGACGCGCGTACACACACACACACACACACATCAGATCAGACACACTGATATACTTATAGAACAAACATTATACACTGGACCATTTCAATCGCATCGTAACCGCACGTCACAAGCTTTGCACCAGAAACTGCAATAGATTACGTGTTTCTCATAATTACACTGAGCGACAAGTCACTTTGAATTAAGTCACATCACGTTAACTCACACACACTGAACACACTGTCCGCAGTCTCGTAACTACACCTCATTTCGATCGCAGGCATCACCAAGCATATCAATCATCAAACCCGTTGCATAATATTGCATCACTACATCACACCATAAGCTAAATGCATATGTGTGGAGAAAATTGGATTGACGCGAAATGCGGACATCTTATGTGTGTTTGTGTATGTGTGTGTCTGTGTTTATGTGTGTGCGCGCGTGAGTGTCTTTGTGTGTATGTGAGCGAGAGAGGGAGTGTCTTCATGTCGTGCGTGCGTGTATGTGGCTGTGTCTGTGCGTGTTAGATAAACTGTGTGTTTACTTGATTGTGTGGGTATGCATGTCTATGGGAGAGGGAGAAAGAGGGAGCATATGTATGCTATGTGCGTGTGTTTGTGTGTGTGCGTACGTCAAGGTAGTGGGTCAAGTACACACTGAAAAGAAACAAACGATAATCAATCATTGTAGAAGACAAACAGGGACATCTGACCAACACACACGTGCGCGCGCGCGTACATACCTTTCGCAGCTGCGCGATGCTCTGCCTTGCGTTGCTTGTTTCCTCCGCCCCCACCCCAATTTGCTCCTCCGCAAGCTGCAGCTTGGCCGACAGCGTTGCAATCTGCTCCGCCGCCGCCTTATCACAGCTCTGCAGCTGAGAACGTGCGCGTGACAGCTCCCCCTCTAACCCGCGCACCTTCTCCTCCAGCTGCCCCACCTGCCTCGCACGGGCTGCAGCCAGCAACCTCCCCTGCGCCGCCTCATCTGCCAATCGCCTCATCTCTTCCCTCTCTGCCTCCTCCACCGCCCACCGCCCTGCTCCGCCCTGACCCCCCTCCAACCCCGTCACCTCCTCCGCCGCCTGCCTCATACGCGACGCTACCGCCTCCGCCCACCCCGCCACCTCTCCTAGCGACCGCTCCACCTCTGGCACGCCCCCACCACACCACCGCTGTGTGATCTGAGCTACAAAGGCGGCCAACTGCTGTGCCTCGCTACCGCTGTCGTGCAGCACCGCCTGCAGCTGCTCCGCCTGCAATTCAACGTCGACGTAAAATAGACACACATCCATTACACAACACACACACACACACACACACACACACACACACACACACACACACACACACACACACACACACCCGCGCGCGCGCGCGTGTGATGCCTACCCCAAACTACCACTGCTACCCTCCCTAGACAAAGCATCACTATGCCACACAGAAGCGATGTGATGGTGAGGTAAGAGGAGAGAGAGGCGACAGCAACGACACCTGTGCGGTTGAGCGCCCTGCTTGCAGCTCCATCGCTCTCAGCGCCACCCTCAGCTCCGACACCATCATTTGGAGCTTAGCAGGGTCCGCGCTGGGCGAAATGGCTGTGAGCTGCAGTGGCGCTTGCGACTGGGCCGGCGGCGGCTTTCCATTGTGCGACCGATGGTTGTGGGGGGTCGGAGGGCGCGAGGGGGCGGGTGCCATTGCTGATGATGATGAGTGTGGCACCATTGGCGAGGGCGCAGTGGGTTGCCGGTGGGCGCAGGAGGGGTCAAACACCCAGGTGTTCGGGGGCATTGCGCTCCTCGCAGAGTGTGACCCCCACTGCTGATGTCGATCTGATTCGATAAGCAGCGCAGCAATCAAAACTTCAGAATTTTTCAACATCGACACATTTCAAGTCAGCTAAATAAATGCGACAGCTGCAGACCCCCGTCGCATGTTGGCGTGTCCGAAGGCCCATTACCTGCAGTGCCTCGTTGTGATGCCTCATGATGTCCCGCTTCATGCGAAGACCCAACGCTCCGTCCCTCCTGATACAGCAATGCAAATGAGTCCAAAGCCATTGCTCTCACCTTTTCTGATCGACTCATGGCCGTTTGGTGCACCTCTGCTCGCCTGGGCCCTGCTTTTCACGTACCTGACTGTTGTGGCTTTCTGATGCTTGAGTTGGTGAGAGATCTGTGGACGGAAATTGGTATCAGAACCGGTAAAAAAGAGGTGCACTATTAGAGGGAAAGTTGGCGAAAATAAAACTGAGTTGATAGGGCGGCGCTGCGCAGTGTTTGTCGGTGAGGCAGCCGGTCCTGTGGATGCCTGTAATGATGTAGGAGCTTACTGGTCGTGGGGATGGACGAGAGGCCGGAGAACAGTCGACTGAGCCTAGCCTGATCGAGCTGCGGCGGCGGCGCCCCGGAGGTGGCGCCTCGTCGAGTGATGTCGCCCTCGACTGCTCCGACGGCGCTCAGCGCTGCCTCGCCGCCCAACCGACCCGCGTACGCCCTTCGTAACAGCGCCTCCCGCTCCCCTTCCTCGACAACCCATTCCAATTCGCTGTCTACGCTTTCGTCGCACAGGTGGGCCATGGCGGCCGGACAGCCCCGACCCCCTCCTCCCTGCTCTTCTTACACTCGACGTTAGTCGCTACGATGGTGAAAAAGTCGTTGACTGCACTTCGGGAGAACCCAAGATATTCGAAGGACTGCAAGCACGGTGGCATCCAGCGGATGGCCACCGCAATGTGATCAAAACCACGGAGGCCTTGGCGTGGCGGATTGAGCATGCGACCGTAGTCGGGCTACCTGATGACCGGGACGGAAGATTGGTAAATAATCTGTAGTGCAGGCGGGCGCGAGATGGGAGGGCGGCAGCACGCCGTTGCTGTTTTTGCCTGTTGTTACCCGTTGACTTTCAATATTGACTTCCGAATAAGATGCTGTTCTCACCGCGCCGCGGGCTTTCAAAAACCAATGTTCCCGCCATAAATTTGCTGTTGACCCTGTTAATTTTAATATTAGTGCTTGTTTATCATAGCGATATGTCGATGCCTGTACCCGTATAGTTGATGAATAGATTGCGGTTGCTTTTGATATACTTAGGCTTAGGGCTTAGGGCTTAGGTTTTTTCCTCTTTTCTTCTTTTTGCTTGGTGGCCTCCACTGCTTTTTCTTGTAAGAAATTTTATATACAAAAACGGTGACATACAAAACTATGATAAATCAATGTTTGAGGCGCCTAGTTGGGGTGGGTGCAAAGGCCCCTGGGGTGGCCACAGCGCCACTACTACGGGATGAGCTAGGAATAGCGCCCATAGAAGCAATGGCAGCAACGGCTATGACTAGGGCGTTCCTTAAAGCGCCCACCCTAAATACATGCATAAGCGATCTAGTGCGCCAACCAAGTCGTATGCGCCCAAGTACTTGGACGTCTGGGACCGTGCGGTGGCTGGATCGTTTTGCTAGGGCAAGCGCGGAATTAGCCCAAAACGTACGCGTCCCATCCGCATGGAGGTCTTTGCAACCACGCGTGGCCTCTAACCTAGTTAAAGCGGCGGTATGGGGTCGATTCGAGACATCATCGTCGGCATGTACTATAATACGTGGAGTATTTATTCCCATGCCTCATATGTTGGGAACCCATTGCCACAATACGGCACGGGCATTCCCGCGGGGGCCGTTGCAGGGTTGCACATTATGATTCAATTTCGTACGCGTGTATTTCCCACAGCCCGTCGTCTTGCCCGCATTCATGCCATGCCTGAACGTTTTCTCCATCATTGTCATGCATGCGGCGGGGATGTTATTCAATCTAAAGAACATACTTTGCTTGAATGCCCACGTTGGGAATACCACCGTCGTAATTTGGGGGCGCTAGCCCAAGAGTTTAATGGTTTTGTGCGTCAATTGGCTACCTCCCCCGAGGGCATAAATGCCTTACTTTTAGGCGGTGTCCCCCCTTCCCTGCATGGCGCCATCCATTTTACGGGAAATGGGAGGTTTTTCCAGTTATGGCGCCAAGCCCTCACTCATATTGCTTTCTTTGTAGTTCATGTATCGCACTCCCGAAATGTTTTGCTCCGTGAGATAGGCCTAGGTCCTTCTCGCATTACTCGAATGGGTCGACGCCCGGACGGGAAGGGCAGACCTTTCTTGGCAAGTGCCGGGAATGCATTCATGTTTGTTTGTATGTCACTGGAAGGTTTTAGTTGGTGAAACTCCAAAATTGGCCTCGTGTGGTTAGCGCAGTACGGTACGGTTCTCGTACAATGGTACGTAATGCACTCACACAAGCGTCGCCTACCCGGGAGCATGATCGATGATGAGTTGAGGTTTGCTTCGAACTTCTTCTCTCAGTCATGCTTACAAAACGCCGCATGTAGAGGGTGCCGGTGCGGATTCCATGTAAGGCCCATATCCCGGGGGCGCAAAAAAAAAAAAAAAAAAAAACGGTGAAAAGTGAAAAGTCGTGGTGTAATCACCATAACACATGGGCACGAGGAAGGGAGGAGGGACTAAGAGGTAAACAGTGACAAGAAGCTCCGGGAATCCACTCCATGGCAAATGGAAAGTAATGGAAACAGAAAATGGATGAAAATGAAAATGGTTTACAACAGTTACAATTCACATTATTCACATACGTATGGTTGTTTTACGGCCTTCTTGCATATGCCAACTAGGACTTAGTATATACAAAATTTGGGCCGGGGGGTCTCCTTGTCCATCCTCTCCGAAGGTGTGATGGGTCTTTACTCCCCCATGGGAGGCTCTTCGTAAAGTAGGGTTTAGGTGTGGGATTATTGGATGGGTGGGATGGTTGGCAACGATGGTGAAGTACTTGTTTATATGTGGCGACGGATTTTATGCGGTAGATGCACATCAAGTGGTGTAACAATTGTACGGAGTGTTTGTGTAGGCGGGATATGATACGGGTAGTGTCTTGGGCTGGGGTTTGGGAGGATTTGTCATGTGGATCAACTCTGGGGTTTATGAGTGAAGCGATGTTGGTGTGGGTGAAGGTGTGGGGTGTTGATGTGCGACGGCAAGTATGATATCCACTTGAATGCCTTACCAGTGCAACTGGAGTACGTTTGCAAGGGAGGTGCATTTTTTCTAGGATGAGGTGGTGGGTGTCATTAAGTTTGCTATATGTGCAGTATTTCCACGCTCCTGTCTGAATTTTACGATTAGGGGAGTGTTGGCGGCGGGAGGCAGGAGCTATGGCCAACAAGACGGGGTTCAAGTAGTCTATAAAATCAGGTATGTGGGTTGGGGGTCTGAGTTGTGTGGGTAAAATATCTTATGACAAAACTGCAGGGCAGTGGGTGAGGTAGGAGTGGTCGAGGCCTTCGTCAACAGGGACTGGATCCGGATCCTACGGATCCGCGAATCCCCGAGACTACTCGGGTTCGGACTCGGTGTCGTGGGTCCGGACCCTAGAATCACATGTAATCGCGGGATCCGGACCCTAGAATCACAGGTAATCGCTGGATCCGAACCCTAGAATCACAGGTAATCGCGTGATCCGAACCCTAGGTTCAGAAGGTAATCGCGGGATCCGAACCCTAGAATCACAGGTAATCGTTGGATCCGGTACCAGTTATTGTAAATAATCGTTGGATCCGATACCAGTTATTGTAAGTAATCGTAGGATCCGGTACCAGTTATTGTAAGTAACCGTCGGATCCGGTATTCATCGTACTTTAATGGATCCGCGGTAATCGCGAGTACCTCATCCTCGCAAAACGATGTGGAATCGCGATACCCAATCAGTACTCACGATTCCGAGTATCTCACGATTATGTGGTGGCCCGAAGTGACACGTTGTTTTTTTGGGAGCTATTTGGCAATGCAAATCTGCGGAGGTGTATGTCTAGGAGTGGTTCAATAGCCCTGATTGTTGTCATTCCGCAGCCTTGAATCGATTGTAGCCCACCCAAGGGCCATTTAAACGGTGCGTACGCGCTTGAAATCCACCATAATCTGGTTGTCTTAAAAAAAATGAAATGTTTTCATCCATATTTTGTGCATTTAATGTTCATTTGGTGGACTCGCATCGGCCATGCGTTAAACCATTTGGCATTACTTGTCACATCATCTGTGAAAAATGGTACTGCATCGGAATCTGTTTCCCTGTGATGGCAAGTGTCTTTTTTGAGCCGGAGGGCTATAAACTCACATACGTTGCTTGTGGCACTTGCCGGAGGGACCAAAAACTTTGCCAAATTGTATGTGATAGACTATAAATTACTAAATATTTGTGCAGCGGGCAGAAAGTATGGGAAGTGAATTGTACGTATCTACTGTATGGGATCCAAGCATGAGCAGGCGCATAGAACTAGTAGAGATGTAAAAATTGAATTTACAGTACAAATTTCCCCCAAAATGCGTAATTTGTATCAATTTGCATGAGTACTTCGAGTACTTGTTGGAATCGCGAACCCAACGAATCCAACGGAACCAAAAATTTAGAAGTACTCATGTACTCGGTTCCGGAACCGAAAACACATGTACTCGCTGGAGCCGAACCCTAGAATCACAGGTAATCGTTGGATCCGAACCCTAGAATCACATGTAATCGCTGGATCCGCACCCTAGAATCACAGGTAATCGCAGGATCCGGACCCTAGAATCACAGGTACTCGCTGGATCCGAACCCTAGAGTCACAGGTAATCGCGGGATCCGAACCCTAGAATCACAGGTAATCGCGGGATCCGGATCCCTTTTTTAGAGGTACTCACTAGTTCCGGATCCTAAAAAATCAAGTACTCATGGATCCGAACCCAACACAAAATGGCGGATCTAATCCCTGTTCGTCAACGTGTGTTGATGGAGCGTCATTGGCATGTGTTGGGCGGAGGGTGTGTCTAGTTGAAGGAGTGATTCGCTAAACATGTCGGCTGTGACTGTTTCAATTGGTTTATCACTGAAGTCGGCGGTGATGGTCTCTCAACGGCCCCCGTTGGATTGCTCTAGTAGTGTGAGCATGAGTTGAAGCGCGGTATTGTGGCGGTCTTCCCGGAGGCATGACATGGAGGGGCAATTGCCCCGTCATGTGGCCATTACTAGTGAACTAACCACACATTGGACCAAATGGAAACATTATATTGTGCACATACCTAGCATAGAAAACACGGGAGAATACGAGGAACCCACACGCAACGATAGGTAGAAACATGTGGCACCTCACGCGCCGCGCGAGAAAACGCATGGACGGTTGCGGCCCATGGCGCGGGTGAATATAGCCGTGGCATGAGAAGGTATCCCAGCGGAGGAAAAATCATCCTTCACACCGTCCGCGGCGGCGGACAGCCCGCGCAAGACGTTGTCCGCGTGAGCGACGTGTATGGACGGCAATCGAGAAAAATCTGACGGCGCTAGGAGGCCAACAACTTGCCCACGTGTATCCCCTTAGAGGCGGCGGCCTGCTTGGCCAGCTTTGTCAAACAATCAGTGGCGTGATCGCCACAAGCACCAAATTCTGTGATCGCAATAGGAATGAAGCGTATTTGAAATGCCGGGGCGAATCCGCACCCCTCCCGTACTTGCTTGTTGAGCTTGGTTTTATCAGCATGGCTTACTAAAGCGCGGTTTCGGGAAGATGGGGGCTGGAAACACCGAACAAGCCCAAAACCACGGAATCTAGAGCAAGGTTCAAGCCTGGGATGCTATGATGCATGGTAGAACAAAAAAAATCACACCCGCAAGACCGTCGTCGTTGTTGTTGGGGAGCGAGTTACATTATCAACATCTTGGGATCCGTGAGAACCTCGACGCCAACCCCGAGTGTGCCGCGGACCTCGGAAACGACTTCCGTAAGGGTAGTCACTAACCAAGAGTGAGCGGCATGGACAAAAGCGCCTCCTCCATATCTAACCAAGTGGTCAGCAAATGCAATTTTCCATGCATCATCCGACATGTCAACACCCCCGATTCGAGGTCACCCCGCATAGTTTGAGCCGAAAGATGGCAAGAAGTGCAAGAGAAATTGAATAAGGAAGAGCTGAGCCGAGAATGCATAATAAGCCAAATCCGTAGAGCACGCAACACGCAGCTACATGCGCACGTATGCCTTCCCATCATCATAGAAATACAGGTAGGTGCCAAGTGCGTATAAGAAGAGCATCTGAGACGCGCTGCAGGAATACCATGAGCACATTTCCTAGTAGGGAGGGATACAATGAATGAGTAGATAAGTAGATTGACGCGCGAAAGTGCTTCATGCTATCCCACGTATAGTTATATGGTTCACGACAAAAGGCTTCGGCCCGAAGGAGCACCCATTCATGGGAGGAGGCGAATGCCACCAAAACCGCAAGGTGACCAAGAAGCTCAGTCGCGAGAGGCGCCAAGCGGTCCTCATACTACATAATTCAAAGGGGTAACACTCATGAACGGTGCGGGTAATGGACAAGGGAGCGGCGTGCCAAGCTTCCAACACATGAAGAGTCCAGAACATTTGCCCCGTACTTCATCATGTTCAGCCACGGCAACTAGACTGCTTACTATATCAACGATGAGCCATCCTTTGCATTGAATGTACCCCTATTTGATATGTAGCGTCTTGAGATATAATCGTAGTGCAGTTCTCGAAAATAGTTGTCGGGCTGTGTTGTAGAGATTGCATGGAACCTCGCACGTTCTGACGACGAGAAAAAAGGTTACCAAACTAATAAACTGTTATTTAACGACGGCACGCTTCCGTTGTTTTTGTAATTAATACAAAAACAATCATAATGACTCGAATTTGGGTGTGCTTGCTGCAATGATATGGAATGCAACAATTTCAGTGGTGGTCGAGGCTGTGAACTGCAACCCATATATTTCATGTTCAGGCATGGACAACATATTTTGGGATCTGTGGAGATACCATCCCTAAACCTGTCCGCTCAAATTTTGCATATTACTCCCCTCAAGAAAAGAAAAATAGGTAAATGTAAGGCGGTGCGGTCTACACTATGCAATGTGATAGTAACACGGATTGTTGAAAGTGCATCCACGTCCGCTTGAATGCCTGATAATTTGGTTGAGGACCCTGTGGCGCTACTACCAGTGTATTGTGTACTTATTTGTGGCCGGAGATATTTTTTTGGGGGGGAGCTTAAATGATATTTCACGTTTGGCATGGACCCATAACGTGGACAATCATGTATGTATCTAACAACTAGGAGGCGGCCGTATCATTTGCAAAAGGGGTGATGAAGTAAATGTTCCATGAAACCCGATATATTGTTGCCGCCAGTATGTATGTGGCGTCTGCCTTCCGGAGTCGTGTGGAGTGGCTGCGGCAGTGTGTTGTTTAGGTAGGTCGTCCGGTTGGTCGTTACCCCGTGAGCCGTCATGAGCCCGTTGCCCCCGAGACTGTGTGAGTGCAGGCCGTCGATCGACCGGGTGAGAGGGTTGTCCACAATGGACTGGAGCATGTCTCGATGGATGGGATATCATCGCGGTGAGGATGGGCATTGTCCGTACGCGCGCCACTATCATCAAAGAGTGGTGGCGGCGACCGTAAGGAGAGCCATGGGGTTATATATGCGTCGAGTCCGACGTTGACGGCCGAGTGTTCCACGCGATTACTGGTGTGTGCGAAAGGGTATATGATATCAGGACGCGGTTGGTTATGTTGCTCGAGGAGAGACGAGGCGGAGGTTTCGGAGCCGCCTAAATATGGGAGGGGCTTCACAAGTGATGAGGTGGTCGCGGTCGGTGGACGGTTATGTTGGTGGCTGCAGATGAGGACTCGTAGCCGTGAAAACGGTGACACTACCATGGGTGTGTTCGATTAACATGGGACATTTGCCCTGTCAAGGCACGCGCAATGCGATTTATGCTCTCCGTTTCGAGGTCCGTGGCCACTTGACTGGTCCTTCTTGACGGACATTGCATACTATTACATAATATATCATGGGAGTAGAGACTATTTGGTAGGAGTGCATATCCAGAAAATGTTTAACTGCATACAAAATAAACCATTCTGTATAAACGCTAATTATAGCTGAACGCAATTTCCCATGTCGTATGATACAACTCAACGCAATGTTACAGTTGCCTCATGGCACAACAATGCTGTCAGAGTGAGACGACAGCTACGACGGCTCGTCAGACGGACTAAGGGGCACCGCGCCGACGAATCGTGTCCGGCATTGCGGGCAGAGGCGGCTATGACGGGTGGAGAGGAGGTCGACGCAGTCGTGGCAGAGCGCAAAGGGGACGGTGCACCGACACCCGCGCAGCTCGCATGCCACAGGGTGGGCGTAACATATGGAGCACATCTCGTGCTCCGCCTCCGTATGGAACGACTGCCGCATGTCGTCCGGACACACGGCCACCAGGTACGCCGCCACCTCCCGCAACCGCTCCGTGCTGTGCTCGAAGCCCTGCTCGGAAGGCGACCCCAGTGCCGATGCGACGGACTCTCCGGTGGCGGTCGCGCGGAGCAGCAGCGGCATGAGAAAGGCGCCGGCGGTGGGGGCGTCCGTGAGTCGAGTGACGCCGCGCATGGCGACCTGCCTTCTGACGCCCGCCAACATCGCCGCGAGCTGTCGCTGAGCGCCCGCCAGCACAGTCCGGAAGACGCCCTTCAACAGCGCCCTCACACCCTCAGACACCTCTCGTGCTACCCCACCAAAGCTATCCAGCGACGTGGACGCCACATTGCCCAACATCCCTCCCCGCAGCTCAACCACACCTCCGCCACCATCACCACTAATGACACTGCCCTCGCCCGTTCGTCCAAATATCACCGAATGCACAGCTGCCTGGACAGCGAGGCAACAACAACGACAATAATGTCAGCTATTATCATCGGGCCAACGTCAAGTATGTGCTGAGATGGGACAGTAAGCTAAGCACTCCCCAGAACATTCTGGTGTCTTCCAACCAAATGACAAAGTACAGAATAAAACGTACGCAGACACATGATAGACAGCCACTCATGGGCACATCTCACACACACACACACACACACACACACACTCGCCCAAGGTTGAGATCACGCGTTTAGTTGCAGTTGGTAATCGCTGTAGATGAGTTTAATTGGGAGGCTACGGCCCGTGTGTGGCAGTCAGCTGTACCTCAGACAACCGGTGCACATGGTGCCGAAGGCCCTGTCGACGGAAATGAGCCACATCATGGACCTGATTGACAAGGGCTACCTCCAGCGTGGGCACCTGTCAGTGCGGCAGCCACAGGCGGAGGTCGTCACAGATTAGAACGAGGGGCTTGCGATCGACACTCGAGTTTGCTTAACTTGAGATGCCGGTCGAAGTGGCATCGCAATTTTCAATTTGACATTATTGCCTGGCATAAAAAGAATCTCATTTTTCACAGGGATGGCGAAACTTGGAATGGTCTTCACTCACAACATTGCAACCGATTCAAAAGAAGTGTTTGCATTGATTTGAGTTTTCACCGATTTTCCCAATAATGCCCAATTTCATTGCCAGACATGGAAAATTGATAAAAACGACGAATTCAAACTGCAAACGAGCAAACAAAGCGGTTCTAAATCAACTTCCGTTACATCATAATTTGTTCGAACGCTACATTGAATGTTGCACATTTCCGCGCAGTGGCTCAATCAATGGGACGATAACATATGAAAGCCAGCAAGCAGTTGATCAGAGGAAGGGGTGGCTGAGCTTGCCGGCAACCGCGTCACCGTGTTACTCAAGAAGCGATAAGTGGGGAAAGGGGTGGGCAGCAGTCGCACCTCGAACGAATTGTCCGTAGCCGCAACGAAGGCGTCGAGTTGCGACTGCACGCTTGTATACATTGCGCGCAGCGACTGCACAATACGGCCGGACTCCCGCGCGTCGCTGTTGCTGCTCGACCCAAGCAGTCGCCCCCACACCCGATCCATTTCGTAGTCCAGCAGCGAAAACTCCGACTCGATCTCCGACACCTCCGGCCCCGCCGCCACCTGCGCCTCCCCCGTCTCCTCGCCCAAATAGCTCGTCGCGAGGTCCGCGGCGAAGTCGAAGCCGCGACTTTGCAGCTGCTGCCTTCGAAATTTGAAGCCGGCCAGTATACGACCCAACAGCTGAGCCGCGACCGCCTGAAACAATGCCCCTTCCCCTCTCGAGCCCCTCTCACCCTTCGCTGCCGATTTGCGCCAGGCTTGCAGCCCTGGCAGCACCTCTTTCCGGGCGCAGTCCATGAGCCTGCGAACGATCCAAGTGTGTTACTCATATCGGCCAATAAGGGTTAGTGAGCTGGAGCTTAGGGTTTGACAGCTTTCGATAACATCTGAGGAACAAAATGTGGCGCACCTTGTTTCTGCTGACGCAATACCGGGCTCCAAAACTTCTCTGGTGCACAGCAGCCCCAAGCCGTGTTAGAGCAAGTGTCAGAGGCAACAGAGGCGAGCTACGAGCTATGACCACTCGGGATCAGAATGTCACTAGGGTACATGAAAATGTTAGGTATAGTCTATCAATTTTTCCTCCAAAAAACTATACACAAAAGGACGCCACTGAGAGATTCAATTACCGCCTCCCACATTAAGTTCCCCCCAACCCCGATAGCTGACTTTCCCTTATGGAGCCCCCCTTGAGCCCCACTCCTCTCCGTCCTGTGTGGTAAGGCGCACCTCATCGCGCACTGCAAGGCAGACTCCAGCTTGTCAGCCTCAGCTGGGCAGCAGTGCAACACCAAATGTGAGAGCCGTGTCGCAATGTAAACAGGCGCCACTAGTATGCGAAAGAAAAGGTGCCTCGATTTGTAGGCTGTGTGGAGTATTATGGTTTCGAGGCTGAGGGTTTGCGAAATACTCAATAATCAGAATAGCCAATATCAGCCGCTCGTATAGCAGCTCGTAGCCACAGCGGACGGCCCCCACCTGACACGCCACCCTCAAGATCGCTGAACAACAGCTCCATCGCCTCCCGGTCCCGCGGAGAAGCACAGCTGCCGCCCCCCGCCTCGTCGAACGTGCCCGGCGGCTCATGTGCAAGCCGCGCCTCCATCGAGCTCAGGATCGAGGCGTACCGTGCCAAAGCAGGCTGCAGCGAGGCCTGCGCTATGGAGATTACCCTGCCCAGCTCTGCCAAGAGCTGTGGCACGCCCGTATCCTCTTTGCTGGACACACCCAATGCATTCAGAAAGCTCCTGTGGGATGGCCGTGGGCAAGACAAGCACATGTCAAAGCGGCTGGGTGCCGTCGCATGTTTGATTTCAAACATGATGCACCCGCGAGAGTAGAAAGGTGGCTGGCATTCAAATTTGTTGTACGAGTGTGTGTACGATTGTGCCACTGCGTGTCTAAGTGTGCAATTATAAAAATTTGTGTGTGTGTGTGTGTGTGTGTGTGTGTGTGTGTGTGTGTGTGTGTGTGTGTGTGTGTGTGTGTGTGTGTGTGTGTGTGTGTGTGTGTGTGAAAGCGCACATGATTGCATATGGTTATTTCTATATGTGCGAGTGTCGTGGGATATGGATTCAAGCAGCAGTATTCGTGTGTGTGTTTGTGTGTGAATGCATACTCA
The DNA here is from genome assembly GCA_026401115.1 of Tetraselmis chui. Taxonomy (NCBI): domain Eukaryota; kingdom Viridiplantae; phylum Chlorophyta; class Chlorodendrophyceae; order Chlorodendrales; family Chlorodendraceae; genus Tetraselmis; species Tetraselmis chui. The sequence continues at coordinate 191,912 of JAPMLY010000054.1, read as the reverse complement.
CATAGTGATACACGCGTGAAAACGAATGTTCGTGTGTGTGTGTGTGTGTGTGTGTGTGTGTGTGTATGTGTGTGTCTGTGGGTACGAGTGCTCGTGACAATGACTGTGTGGAGCATGATTGCGCATGCCAGTGATGTAAGTACATTTTTCCGTCATTGCGTGTGAGTATGTGCCGATGTGCGTGCAATTGGGATTCTGTGCGTGTGACTGAGCACTGCAAGTGATAATGTTTCTTAAGGCGGGAGAAGCGGGATGGAAGGGGGTGTGGATACCGTTGGCGATCTGTTCTGGATTCACATAGCAGTGTTGAATGAGCCAGTGCGGAGCACGCGAACACGCGGAGGCCGGGCAAGGGGGCTGATCGGTTGGGCAGGTGCACTCTGCTCGCCTGCACCACACTCATGGAAGACAGTCTAGCGGCCATTGAGGTCTCAGCGTCTGCCATAACTTTCGGTGCCGTCCTGCAATGGAAGCCATCGTCACCGTCAGACCAGCCGCACCCAGTCTAAGTCGTGGCCAATAATGCTTGATAGCCCACAGCAGCACTGGTGGTCCCTCACCTCTCAGCATCAAAGTCGTCGCATTTTGTGCACACAAACTTAAGCGAAGAGAGGTCGCCATCGACTCTGAGGTGATGCTGCAGAGACTCCACCACAGCGGGGTCCTCCTCGAGGCAGCAATCAGGGCTGAGCACCTGCAAATATCACCCCAATGGTATGGCCCAGCTTAGTGTGGGCGAGTGGTGGGTGTGGGGATGAGAATGGGGGTGTGTGCGAAGGTGAGGGCGTGGGTGCGGGGAAGGAGGTGATGGTGGTGGTGGTGGTTGTGTGTGTGTTTGTGTGTGTGTGTGTGTGTGTGTGTGTGTGTGTGTGTGTGAGAGAGAGAGAGAGAGAGAGAGAGAGAGAGGAGAAAGAGAAGAGAGAGAGAGAGAGAGAGCATGCGTGTGCGGGTTTGTGGATGGGCGGGCGTGGAGATGAGATTGGTATGTGTGTGCGCGGGCGAGAGAGAGAGAGAGAGAGAGAGAGAGAGAGAGACGGAGATTGTGTATGTATGTGTGAAATACCAAAACAAACACTTTATGTGTGTGTGTGTGTGTGTGTGTGTGTGTGTGTGTGTGTGTGTGTGTATCGTGGGAGAGCTCTTACCATCCAATGGTGCTCATTACAAGCATGGGTTGAAGGCAGAGGCTGATGCTCCTCGTCTCCAACCCAGCCTGTTGTATGCGGCGGCATGGAGGGGCAGTCCAAGATGGTGCAGGGGGATGGAAGAGCCCCGAGTGCTCCTTTCAATGTGACTCGCGTCACGACGTGTTGAAACCATGGCGGCAGGGTAGCGTTGCCCGCGTCCTCCGCGCAGCCATACACATTGCGAAGCGCATTGGCTGCTTCTGCTCGGTCCACTGCGCTGTCACTTTGGAAGCTGCCAACCCATGCCAACACCCGAGCATTCAGTATATATGTAAACGCAAGCTAGGGGGGAAGATGGGTTTGTGTGAATGCCTGATAGATAGTAATACGTATCAGATACACTGATGCATTGAACGATTGGTGAACTTGCTAATGAACTGGCCAAACACACAATTGCAGACCGAGAGCTGTTCAGCTGGACGGATGATCGAGTGAGTGGATGGATGGATGGGTGGGTTGAACTGAATTACTGAACGAGTCATCGAATGAATTGTGCTTATAGAATGTCCGACCTTCCGCTGAGGACGAAGCCGTTGCGCTCCAAACAGTGCATGTCGAAAACTTCCAAACTCGTGACGGACTCCAGAAACTCCACCACCGAGTCCCCACCACCGTGCAGCACCTCTTCCACCACCTCCGCTATCGCTGACTCGTCCGTGTCCGCTTCCGCAGCAGAAACCGTTCGCTGCCGCCAAAGTGGTAGCCACTCGTTGCCGTACATCGACTTCAGTAGCTCTGCGGCCCGTCGACTCTGCACCTCGGTCCCGACCGTGCCGGACGCTAAGGACAGCAGGTCTATCTTCCTCAGTAGCCATTCCTCGGGCGCCAGAAGTTGCAAAGACACGGTGAACCTGCGCGGCTCGCCTTCGGTGGACGGCGTCGACACCAGCTCGACCGCGGGCTGATGCCTATCGACGACTTCCGACAGGGTTGCCTGTCGAGTGGCGGATCGGGGAGGGAGAAGCGGCCAGCCGAGGAGCGCGTTGAGTATTGAGGTCTTCCCCACGTCAGGTCTGCCAACGAGGCGCAGCGTTGGGCCAAAGAGGTTGGCGTTGAGGAGGTCCGTCAGTCCGTCAATCTCTTTGTGCCATCCCTCCACGTGCTCCACCAGACAGTCCGGCACCTGTCGTCAGCACAGGCGCACACAGCCACATTCGGAAGCACCCTCGAAGGCAGCGATTTGTCTTGCCCCAGCAGGCGCAACAACGCAGAAAGAGATGATAATTGTTTCACATAGGAAACTTTTGAAAGGAAAGACGGGAGGGTGGAGGTCGGCGGAAAGGAATGTTGTCCTTTCGACTCTGTTCAGCGGTGCTGAGCTGTCAGACGGCTTGGGGAAATCGCACCTCGTTACCTTGCAGAGCGCTCCGTAAAAGCGCCAGCTCCTGCAACAGATGGCGAGAAGCCTGGAAGGCAGCCATTTGATACGGCCACCTCCCCCTCTCGGACACCCTCCAGAAGACAAAGCGGGCCGCACCCGTCTATAGTCTGTCCGCAGCTTCGACCTTCGAAAGGCGCCCGCCAAAGGCTTTGCGCTCGACAGTTACACGCGGACTGGCGGAATGACAGCGCAACTGCGAGAGGGCTGGCCAAGCTCAGCGATGAAATAACTATTTTCTTTCCCAGAATTCCAAAACACTGCTGTACGACACTAACGCGGCTCGCTCGGCCAACCGCAAAGACCGCCGCTACGTCAAGCAAGGAGCGTGCTGCGTCGCTTCGTCTGCTGTGCGCACTGCATGCTCGGCTCAGCCCGGACAGACGACGACCGGCTTGATACCGCGTATTTTTGCTTACAAGAAGAACCAGATGAGCACGGACAGGGAAAGTGGGAGGGGAAACAAGAGGGCAAGAGTGACAAGAGGATCACGGAATCCAAAGCACAGCAAAAGGAAAGCACTACATTGTGCATAAACCTAGCAGATTATACTAAGGAAACTCTTAAGCCACGCCGAGAATGCAACACTTGGAGGCGACAAGCGGCGCCTCACGCGCCGCTCGAGGAAGCACGGGGACGCTTGCGGCCCATGGCGCGGGTGAAGATACCGGCTTGATACCGCCCTCCAGCAGATAAGACAGTATTCACAAACACGTACCCGTACATGCGCGTTCGCTGGCGGGGGAGTCTTGGTCCCATGCTCATCCGTATAGCATCCACGTACTCGCGCGCGACCGCGCGCGTAAGATGTCCCCGCGAAGAATGACACACAGCGCCCAACAGTCGGCCCGTGCACAGCGCGCATGTAGAAGCATGTTGTTTTTCATGTTAAAGCTGAAGTTTAGAAAACGAAATCGACTTTCGCTTTTTTGTACGGAACTTTATCGTTCGCGTAGCGATGTGCTGACGTCGGCCTGTTACGTAAACACGAGGGTTTCCTCGATACGGTACGTAAACGAGGAAACTCCGGTTTTCTTGGCACAGCGGATGAAATGTAGTGTCATCCAGCTGTGGTCGCTACCACACTATAAGGTATATAGTGGTAGCGACCGCAGCGTACCTCCTCAGTTCGGAGTCGGTACTCTAATCACCCTCTCTGGCTAAGACACCGTTTTCTATAGTATCACCCTATAGCAATATTTTCTTCCTCTCCAATAATTCCGCTTCATATAAACTTTTCTTAATTTTGACAGCTCCCCGCAGCTGTTCCTATCTGCAATATGCACTCCCCCCTGGTCCTGCTGTTGCTTCTCTCATGCTCTGCAGGACTCTCCGATACCGCCCCAGACGACTCTTTCCTCAAAGCCGTTTGGGATGACGCTGTCGCAGATCGCGACGCACTTCGCTCCGCGCTAATCTCAGCCGAGTCCGCTCTCGCCGCTGCTATTTCCGACAGCCCCGAGATCGAAGGCCTCCCGTGCCCGCGTGCTCTTACCAACGCTCGCCTAACAGCAGAGTCAACTCGAAACTCGCTACTGTCCGCAGAAGCTCGAACTAACGCCCTTTTCCAGGCAGCCACCGCCACGGCTTCAACTTCTCGCGATCCAGAGGCCGCAAGAGCTCCCTCCGAGTCCCCCCTTCCAGAAGACCGCAAAGGAAAACGCCCCGCTCCCCATGAAGATATCGCGGACAGAACCATTCAAGAACCCCCCGACGGCTGGCTTGACAGAGACGGTAAGCTTCACCGTCGACGCGCAGCTGTCGCTAGAGACCTTCAGTCTGATCTAAACCTAGTCTTCAATATTTACGACTCAGCTTTTATCCCTATTGCTGACCTGCAAATTAATATCAATAATGATTCCCCGATTGAGCCTAGCTCTCCCGCTTCTCCCGCTAACCTGCTGTCAGCGCTACTAGCGATAGCCTCTATAGCGGCCAAAATGTCACACTCAATCAGCAAAAAGGCGAAAACCTTGCACGTGGAACACGAGTACGGGCAGGAAATTGCCAAGCTATTCGCCAAAGAAGACCCGCTAGGCGAGAAGGGGTCAGCCGACAACAAGAAGCTAAAAAAGGCGATCGACACAGCAAAGACACTTCGCTCCCTCCCAAGCTCGTCATCCAGGCCCTCCCGCCCAGCAAGGCGAGCCCAAGCTCAACCCCCCCAAAGATCGGAGCCCCGGAGCGACCCTGACCGTCGCGGACGCAACGCTGCTATCAACCCTAGACCGAGCGACCCGTCAGAGGTTACGTGCTTCAGATGCAAGAAGAAAGGACACTTCTCCAAGAACTGCCCTGGCTCTGCCCGCTAGCCAACATTCTGCAAAACGAAAACCAAGTTTCAGATCCGCCTCCTCATAGGCGTCGTATCTAGTTCAGATCCGCCTCCTCATAGGCGTCGTATCTAGCCCTCCGGGGCGAGGCCTATGCTTCGATCCCAGCATCCCCACTGGTGACCTCCTAGTGCTACTAGAGTCTGTCCGCCTCCTAAAGGCGTAGCTTTCCCCCTGAGTTAGCGGCTTCCCAGTCTCCACGCTTACCGTGGCCAGCGACCCAGTCGCCTTGTAAATATTCGCTATATTGCCAATATTAAATCTTCCCGCCGCAATGGCCTGACAGCTTCCTCCACTGTCCTCCCCACCCCCCCCCCCCTCTTGCAGTCTCCGCATCGCAATCTGCACTGGCACCACCACACGAAGCTGCTGTCGACCCAGCTGCTCCCCAGCAGTCAGCAGGCGTTATCCGCAAAGGCAAGCGGTTCTGGGACTCAATCACAGACCCCGACAGGGACGCCGTAGTCCGAGACTGGATAAAACACGGCTATAAAATGAACTGGGAGTCCGACCCAGCCCCTCCCAGCCACGCCCCTAACCACCCCTCAGCGGTGGACAACGCGGCCTTCGTCGACGAGCAAATCAATCTGCTACTCCCTCTCGGCCACATCAGGCTCGAAAGCACCCAACCCCGCGTGGTCAGCCCGCTAGGCGTGGTTCCAAAACCACACGGCGGCTTCCGTCTTATTTGCGACCAAAGAAAAGTCAACCTCTGGCTACGAAAAACCCCGTTCCGGATGGAGTCTCTCTCCGACCTGGCCACACTAAGCCAACCGGGAGACGTGTTAACTAGCATGGATCTGACACAGGGCTACTACCATGTCCACCTCCACAGCTCCGCTACGCCGTATAGCGGCTTCGCCTGGCGCGGCCGCTTTTACACCTGGCGGGTATTATGCTTCGGCCTCTCGGACGCCGCTAGAGTATTCAGCAAGGTCATGGGCGTCCTAGTCCGCCACTGGAGAGGGCAGGGCATCCGTATGCTAGCCTACCTGGACGACTGGCTATTCGTGGCCTCTTCAGTCGCCGAGGCTAACAAAATTTCACGGACCGTGATCGCCGACGCAGAAAGAGCGCACGTCAATATTAACTACGGAAAGTCGAACCTCTCTCCCAGCACCCGCATCACCCACCTCGGGTTCGATATCGACACAGCTAAAGGCCTGTTCACGGTCCCCTCTAAGAGGTGGCTCTCCGCGCAAACAGGGATAGAATCCCTGCTCGGCGGTCGCACACGCGCTCACACCGCACGCGAAATCGCGAGCGTCACAGGAAAAATTATTTCTATGGGCCTCGCCCTCGGCGACCCTGCCCGCCTGTATACTAGGGCCCTCTTCGCCGACATCAACAGCGCGGCCCGCTGGGGCCATCACGTGGCTATCTCCCCCTACGGTAGAGAAGAACTCCTTTTCTGGAGAAACCTCCCGAAGGACCGCTTCCAGGGCCGGATCTACCCCACTAAGGACGAAACCCCCACAGTGTTCCTAGAATGCGACGCCTCCAGCATTGGTTGGGGCGGCCTTTGCAGAGGGGCCCCCGACCACCCTTACGCTGAAGCCCACGGCTTCTTCCTCGATTGGGAAAGAGAGCAGTCGTCTACACACAGAGAATCGAACGGCCTGCTATTCACCCTCCGCTCTCTAGCCGGCGTCTGTACCGGCAAAAAGGTACAGGTTCTGGTCGATAACCAGAGCATGCTCCCGGTAATTCGGGTCGGCTCCAGGTCCAGCCTAGCGCTGACCTCTATATCTAAGAAAATCTTCGCGCTATGTACCGCTATCGGCGCCACTCTGTCCGTCGTATGGGTCCCGAGAACCGAAAACACGGACGCAGACGAAATTTCCAAACTGGAGGACAAAGATGACTGGCAGCTAATTCCCAGTGTTTTCAACAGGCTCAGCCTAAAATGGGGCCTACACTCCTGCGACCGGTTCGCCTCCGACCTCAACCACCAGGTCCCCCGATTCTACTCCCTACGCTGGTGCCCAGGCACAGCAGGGATAGACGCGTTCGACCACTTCTGGGGCAATCCTCTAGAGAATAACTGGGTCAACCCCCCCTTCTCCCTCATTGGTAGAGTAATCAATAAAATAGTAGCAGATAAAGCGATAGCTACGGTAATCGTCCCTTGGTGGACTAGCCAAGTCTGGTGGCACCTAGTCGCCCCTAACGGCCACACACTCACACCCCTAGTAACTGACTGGTTACTGCTCCCTAGCAGGAGCGCACTTTTTATGTCTGGCCAGGGCTCGGGCAATAGCAGGGCGGGCGCAGCCCCGAGGTGGCGAGTCCTCGCCCTACGGTTCGACGGCCGCCCCAACGCAAGACGACTGCGCCCCGCGTTCCGCGAGCTACCCCGCCGCCCAGGCGGCCCTCACCCCCCACGCCGCTAGCATCTCACGCAACTGCCTTACCGGGTGGTCTACACCCCCTATTCACGAGTCGGACACCGAAGGGCTGTCCCTTTTTATTAACGTTCGAACTTCCGCGACCGAATGTTGGGCCCGTAGCACCAACTGCGTGTATAGATACGCTTGGAACGAGTTCGTCCGCTTTTGCGAGCGCAGAACCCCACCCCAACGCCCCCTACCCGCCCCAGAAGCAATCGTCGCTATGTTCCTTCAGGACCGCGCTAACCGCCGACCCTCCGGCAGCTACGCAGCTATCCGCACGGCCTCCGCAGCTATCTCACAGATGCACAGAATTAACCTTTTCCCCAGCCCAACCCTGTCCCTCCCGTGCACCATGGTGAGATCGGCCGCCAAGCGAAACCTAGGCCTAGCCGTGCGTAATAGCAAGGAGCCCTTCACTTGGGCGAATGTCTGCTCTTTAATTAACGACAGGTGCCAACACAGCACCGGTTTCAGCTCGTGGATAATTGCCACGATGGCAGCTATCTGCTTCGCAGGCTTCTGCCGCTACAGCGACGCAGCCAGTCTACTGTGGGAGGACGTCTCCTTCCACGGCTCATATATGGAACTATGTTTTAAAAAGCGTAAAAACGACCAACACAAACTCCACGGAGTTGTCCGCGTCGCCAAACTCCCCGGTAACCCCTACTGTGTTTTCGACCTCACGTCCCGGTACAGAACAGTTATGGCCCGTTTCTCTTCCCCCCTTAAATGGGTTTTCCCATCATTCTGCGGCACCGCCCTACTGCGCCTAGGAGACCACGCGTGCGAACCCCTCCCCACCCCTTTAAGCTACCAGGCCTACAGGCGTTACCTGGCGAGGTGGATGGGTCCCCTCCTCCCCAATCCCTTGCCCCCTGCCGCCTTCCTCGCCCGCTTTGGCACCCACTCGAGTCGCAGCGGCGGAGCATCCGCCGCGGCCAACGCGGACATCCCGTTCGCGATTTGGGGCCAGCACGGCGGATGGCGCTCCGCCTCCTCCCAACTACGCTACATGGGCCTGAACGAGACTCACGTCCTGTCCGTCACCCGAGCAATACTGTCCCTCGCCCGTGAGGACGAGAGCTCTGACGACGACCCGCAATAAATAAGGCAACGCCCCCTCTATCCAACCCAACTACACCTCGTGTCTCCCCGACAACGCACCCCAGACCGGACATTGATCTCTTGATGTTCGGGTAGTTACCTACCGTCCTGCCACACAATCTGACGAAATTGATGTAGCAAGCCGAGAAAACACGAGGGTTTCCTCGATACGGTACGTAAACGAGGAAACTCCGGTTTTCTTGGCACAGCGGATGAAATGTAGTGTCATCCAGCTGTGGTCGCTACCACACTATAAGGTATATAGTGGTAGCGACCGCAGCGTACCTCCTCAGTTCGGAGTCGGTACTCTAATCACCCCCCGCCCCCCCCAACCCGGGGGTGATTACAAGTTCGCCCCTTGAAGAATGACGAACCCTGAAGAATGGAGACCCTAGCGTCTAGTTTGATGGAACCCTGCTTCTCGCGCCATGTTAGTCCCCCAATGGGAGGTTTTAGGTAGTCGGTTCTCGTACCTAGGCTGGTGGGTCAGTGCAGGGGTTACTCCCTGCTTCGACGTCCACTCCTGCAAAAGACATGAGTGGTTGCGTTGCCGTTACAGCCTAGCGTGCCTCGACCGGCTATCCACGCCTTCCGCATGTAATGGGGACATAGGCCACCTTACACGGTTCTTTGCCTGTAGCCGCCATAATTGGGCGTAGCTGTATCTGTACGGTTTGTAATTTACAGTGCGCTGGCGGGGCTACGGGCGTGCATCCCCTTTCCCGTACTGTTTCGATACTCTCGTTACTTTACCGGTCTGGGGTACACTGTCTAGCCACGGGTAGTTACCTACCGTCCTGCCACACAATCTGACGAAATTGATGTAGCAAGCCGAGAAAACCCAGGTTTAGAAAATGAAATCGAAGTTTCATGGACACAGCTAGTACGAGTACCGGTATCCGTACGAATATATGTAGGAGTATCCAGAGCATCACCGCACCCGCGCGCGCACCCGGCGCGCGAATTCAAACATGACGAGCATCAGCTCAGCGGCGTTGCTGTTTTTCAAACTCGGCGGAACCCCCCGGAAGCAGTCAAACGCGCTGCCCAGCCGTCACGCACCCCCCTCGGCTTCGCAGCCGCAAACCGCTATCGTGTGCGAGTGCGTGTGCACGATGCGCCTCAACGTTGCCTCCGTGATTGCGCTGGTCGCATTTGCGGCGCTGTGCGATGGCGCCGCTGCAACTCACAACTTCGACCCCACCCACAAACGCAAACTTCTACTTCTCGTTGTTGTAGCTGCCCTGGCTATGACACTGGCGGCGGCAGCCGTTGCGTCGCGCAAGGCGAGGCAGCACGCTGAGAACATAGCAGAGCCGCGTGGCCGGAAGCGTAAGGCCGAGACCGCACAACGCAAATACTGTTGGAAGGAGGACGGTTTTGCTGGCCTCAACGCCATCAGAAATCAGCCCCCCAGCGTAGAACTAGGCAAGGTCATGCCATGGAAGCAATTCCTGAATCGTGAGTACACGAGCTACCGCCACCGACTTTTCCGTGAGACGTTTCGAGTCCCTCCTGAGGTGTTTTGGAAGATCCACGACAGAGCTGTGGCTAGCGGCAAGTGGAAAGTCGGCAATGAGGAACCAGTGGGGCGGGGAGGCGGATCAGGACAACCCACCCTTTTGGCATACAAGGTATGCCGGCGCGTGCGCAGATATGTGATGGCCATATCCTGCGTACTATGGCTGCTCCCTAGGTACATAGATATGCGTAGTGACCTCGTGTCATTGTGTTGCGCAACAGATAATGACGTTCTTGCGCATCCTGGCCATTGGCGGCTATATGGATGAAGGGCGCTTCGCCGGCGGCATCAGTAAAAGCACCATGAAAGTTTTCTTTCACAAATGGGCTGCATGGATGGAAGACACCTACGGCGGGGAGGTGCTCAAGTGGCCTCAGACACCTGAGGAGCTCGCTCACCTGGAAGCGCCGTTCCGCGGGCTGGGCTTCCCTGGCTGCATTGGCAGTATGGACGGCATCCATCTAGCTGTGGATGCCCTTCCTATCGTGCACATTGGAGAGAATGTCGGTAAGGAGGGCTATCCTACCGTTGTCTTCAATGTGGTGTCCAGCCATAGCCACCGGGTGTTGTCGGTGGCGGGCCCTTTCCCGGGAGCATTCAATGACAAGACAACAGTCAGGAGGGATGACTTTGTGGATGCAGTGCGCAACCAACGCCTATTCACCGACTGGAAATTTCAGATGTTTGTTGACGCCGGTGCGTCGGTGTGGATTAATGGTGCTTGGATCATGTGTGATGCCGGTTATCTGTCATGGAGGGCCACCATATGCGTCTTCGACGGCATCTGCACCGGCGTGAGGGCCATTTGGAACTCACGCGTCGGCTCAGTCCGCAAAGACATCGAAGACACATTTGGTATTATCAGACAGCGGTTTAGAATCCTAAAGAAACCGCTATTGTATAGGCCAGCAAGCAAGATAGGGACCGTGTTTAGATGTTGCTGCATTATGCACAACATGCTATTGGACCATGACGGCCTAGATGGCATTGGCCAGGAAGAGAGCCACTGGATAAAGAGCGATATTAGAAAAGCTGTAGCTGTTGCACGGGCAAGGGGGAGAAATTCCCATTTCACCTCAGACATCGATTACTCCTCCCTTGACAGAGCCTTCCGGTCAAACGACAACTCAGTTCATACAGATCAAGTGCAACATGCGTGGTTGAAAGACGCGCTTTGCAAACATTACATATCCCAGGCAGATGCGGGCCAGACACAATGGCTAAGGACAGCAGCCCAGATTAGGACTGCGGAGTCTCAAGCATCAGACGGGACAGAGTTCAATGGCTAGATGTGATTTAACAAGGGGAATTTTTAACATATGATATTATCGCCAGCAACGCCGTCATCACTGGGTGTGGCGTCAAGGGGGGGAGAGGGCATTTCCCCCGAAAAGTAGGCCTCTAGCTGATCCATGCACGTGGCCTTGCATGCAGCTCTTGCGGGGTCATCCCCACACAGTTCCACCATTTTGTGAGTTGTTGGAAGCGCACTGGGTCAATAACCGGCGCTCCGGCTGGTGTAAGTCCTGCTGCCGGTGGAGGTGCTTCTGGCTGCAAGACAGACTTCACCAGCGAATTCAACACCTCGAGGCTGCTGCCTATCTTTTCTTCAAATGTTACAGCCGCAGTGGCCTCATTGGTAGCCACGGCCTTCTCCTGCTTGGCTGCGTCGCGGGCATCCTGCCTGGAGGCCGGGTCTCCATCTTGCGGATCTTGATCAGCTCGCTCTGGGTTCAAAGCAAAGGGGGTTGTCTCCAAATCCATATACTCAGCGTGGGAGCGATCCCTCCCCTTGCCAAACAGCTCGCACACCTGCGTAGGTGTACAATAAACAAAAAATGACATATGAGAACAAATATGGAGAGCTCTGGAGAGCTGAAGTGAGTGTCTTGAAAATGGCGCTGCCAGTGACCGTGCTCGACCAGCCAGGCAACGGCCTAGGGATATTGCACGGCACCCTCTTGGCCAAGGAGCTTGTCCGACGCAGAGCTCCCCATCTTCCTGGATGCTTTCCATCCAGCCATGAAAGCGGCCACCTCCTCGATCGTACTCCAGTATGGGTTTGCCGGGTTACCATCGGCGGCTTTGCGCTTAGTGCCGCCGCGGCCCGCTCGCCCCCCCCGCCGAGGCGCTCGTCCTCTGCCTCGGAGAGTGGCCCCGCCCCGCCGTGCGCCACCAGTGTGCACGCCCGCTACTTCGACGTCGCAATCAATGTCCCCCTCCGGAGGGTCGGCGTCGCGGCTGCCCTCGTCCTCGACCTCTTCCGCAGAACCATCGTCGAGGTCCTCACAAGAATCGCCCATGTCCAGCTGGCGCGGATTGGGCTTCGGGCTGCTGGGCGGGCCGCCTAAAAGCCGCAGCGCGACGGCAGGATCGGCGTGAGTGGCCGGCTTGTTGACCGAGCCCGCGCCGTATTCGGCCGCGGGAAACAAGCCAGATCCCTCGGTGCGCTCGGTGTTCTGGCCAGAGTCCGTGCCAGCCACGGCCTGGCTAGGTGTGGACGGGATGGCGGTGCGGGGTGGGCCGGACGGAAAGAGGGCGGCCGCCCGCTGCTCGGCTGACATCGAGCTGAGCAGTGCCAGAAGCTCTTGCGGCAGAGGATTCTCCGGCACGTTCGCCCGCTCCATTCTAGCAAGCGAGGCCTGTGGACCCCTTCCACAGGTGGAGGCGTGGCTTGCGGATGTAGTCGCCTACTGGTGTTCGGGCGGTGCGGGTGGCCATGCTACCGGTCGCGCGCGCACACATGTCGTAATGTACAGCACGACTTCGTTTTCGACTTTGTTTCGGACTTCGAAACGAAAACGAAAACGCCCGACTTTGTTTTCATTTTGGGCTTGAAACAAAGTCCGAATCAAAGTCCGTGGTACGTTTTGGGGTTGACTTTGTTTTCTAAACCCCGTACGAGGGCGAATCGACTTTTAAAATGTACGGGTTATCGGAAATAAAAAGTCGATTTCGTTTTCTAAACTTCAGTTTAAGAGACGTGGTACTTACATTAACAAAAAGCAGCGGAGACCACCAAGTAAAAATATAATGTTTATTTCTTACAAGAAAAAGTAGTGGAGGCCACCAAGCAAAAAAGAAGAAAGGAGGAAAAAACCTAAGCCCGAGGAACAGGAAGGCATGCCACAGCACCAGCACTGCCCTCCTGAAAAGCGTCGCGGAGATAAGAACCCAGAGTGCCATGAAGAGCAGCAGAAAGACGTTGCGTGAATTCACGTCGCACATCCCCTAAAAAAACGCCGAAACGGAACAGAAGTAGATATACGAACAAAATGTTGCATACGGACATAACTTTCAGAGCGCAAGTAACGAGAGTCAGCGGCCCCCATGCGAGGGAAGCGACGAGCAACCACCAAAATAGCCAAGCGATCGACCAACTCAGCCGCCATCGGCGCCAACCGGCCCCCATCCTCCATGGCGAAGGGATAATAGTCATGGACCGACTGAACCGAAGGCGTGCCAAGCAAAGCGGAAGTGCGGAGGTCCGCATCAAGTTTGCCTTGCTGTGCTCCCAATGCAAGGCTGCCATGGAGTGGGAGGCGAGCACCTATACGAGGAACGTTGGTGTTCGTGCGAGCACTTGTAACCGTCATATCAACAACAAGATGACGGTGCGGAGCCATGAAGTCTAACCAAACCACATCCCTAGGACGATCACGTGAAGCTCCCGACCGAATACGGCGGACCTCCAACCGCAAGTCCCGGCCCTTAGTAGCCCCCGCTTCAAGCATGAACTCTTCAAGCACGTGGACAATACGGTCGTGGAGTTGAATGATATACCAAGAGCACGGGCACCGGGGGATATGGTCCATGAGCATAGCCGCTATTGAGCGCTCACCCGACATAAAGATGCTCGATACCGTCGACGAAGATCCATACCCGCGAGATTCTGAAGGGGCCTCATTGCACCGAGGGCATTTTCGAACATGAGCGGCGCGCTCCGCAGTCAAGCCAAGCACCCGGTGGGCTGCCATCGTATAGCAATCGGATGGCACCTTGAAACTTGACTCATGTGAAGCGTTAAAGAGAGCCAAAGCCCCACGACCCGTACCCGAAATCACCCTCATATAGTCCGGTGGAGAAGGTCTGCAGACCAAGTCACTCTTTATATTTAATACTTGTAATTAGACAATACGTGTTTACGTGTGTGTTTTAGACGGTATCGCTACTGCCATTGGAGAGGTTGGGATTAGTGGCTCACGGTATAGCCCAAGCTTATGAGTCCTAATTTAGCATAGCACGGAGGGCCCCAGAGACAGCAGCCGGTTAATTCTAGTATTGTTGTAAACAATTTCGTTTCATTTCATTTCATTTCATAGAAAATAAGAAGAGCAGCACGAAAGTTCGGTTTTGTCGCTAATCATCTTTTGTTCCTAGTTTCTTTGCGCGCACATGGCCTTGTTCGTAGAAATGTTTTTTTTATACAACAAGGATAATAAAACGGATGCTGTTTCTTGGCGTACCCAATACCGCCATCTAGGGCTTAGGGTTTGGGTTTTGCGCCGGGGAGTCTCCTTGTCCATCCCTCTCCGTCGGGAGTAACAACATAATGTAAATCATGCACATGAAGTCATAGCTACGACAAAAATATGAGAAGTATTATGTCGCTATCTCCATGATGCGCGGTTCGCTCCCGGCGCTCGAGGGCCTTGTTCATCCTAGCTAGTAAGCATGTGATGGTCGAGTTGAGCCTGCCTCACCTAGGCTCATGTGCGACTCCGATCGTGCCGGAGCTAGGGGGAAAAGGCATGCGAAAAAAAACCCTCCCTCAAGTCGTCGAAGGCCCCGACTCGATCGACGCTCAAAATCGTCCAAGATAATAGCCGCTCCTCCCGTCGCAATTGTCCACCTAGCATAGGCTTTCCCCTCCCTTCGGGGCAAGGGGCAAACACTATAGCTGTCTTCCTCGATGTTGGTGTCGAGCTCCACCCCCTCGATAGGTACGTCGACCTCATGAGCGCTTGTCGGCGTCGAGCGAGCTCCCTTCCTTGACGCTGCTTCCCGGTTGTTCGCCGCAAGTTCCAACATCCGCATCCCACCGTTGATCCGACGGTACCCTCCTCGCCAATTTCTTTCAAAGGCATAGCCCCCACCTACTTATAGGGAGAGTATCTAAAAGTATTCTGTCGCGGAAAATATATATCGGACGGCCCGAGCAGGGGATCTTGGTGTTGGGAGTACATAGACTATGATTTCCAAAACCCTGCGTACACGGCTTCCCGACAGCTTTTGATCACGCGGATCGCAGCTGCCCGTACCTCGTTTTGCCGCCGACCGTGACAGGCGTGGCACGGCTACATAGTTCCTAGCGCCCACCGCGTGAAGGTAGATAGAAGTAGGGGCCGACGGGCATGCGAGCGCAACCCCCTCCGGGGCCGCCGCCGGCGGGCGCCCTTTTTCGTACGGACATATGTCCCCGATAAAGCGTGTTAGCCGAAGCCCTCCCCGGCCCCCGCGTTTTTAAGAATCGCAAGAGTTTGCACGTGTAGTACTTGCCAAAGGCGTGCACCTTACTGCTAGTGCCTCTGGGATATGTGTATGATAATTACTACATTTTAAGGCTAGGGATCGATGATATCATCCGGACTATATCGACGTATTTCGTGGTGGTTTCGGAGACCCCGAATGCGAAATGTACCCGAAATCCCAGCGAAATGCGCTTGTAAAATATCGACGATAACACCGATCCCTAGCCTTACTACATTTGTATGACTAGTCATACACCAAAGTCTCGTAAAAACCGGGTCTGCCCCACGCGAGGAAAGTTTGTACTTTGTCAAACTTTGGGAGCTTGTACATGAGGCTATCTTGTGCTTAACTCCGTTAAATCATAATCTTCGGTGGGGCGGAAGCGGCTCAAACACGCGATCTACCGAGACCGCATGTCGGCGATCCACCACCATCACCATAAGGAAGACAATAACGACAGGAGCGCGTGTCTCCACCCGCACATGCCCCCTTCAACCCCTAAAAGATGATGCAAGACGACAACAACGTGACCGAACCTATGGGACGGTCGGCGAGTCTATCGGCGAGGGTTTGTCGATGGTAAATTGGGATGGAATTTACCGCGAATTTTACCGCGACTGTACCGGTAGCGTTGCCCGCCCCTCGCGCATCCCGTCCGGTGGTAGTGGCTATTAACAAGTATGTGGGGGGGGATCTTTATCTATTACATATGAATAAATAGCTACAATAGTTAATTTGAGTTGTTTATTTAATTTTCACCGCTTTTTCAGTTGCAGTTAATTATCGCTTGATGTGCATGCTGAGATATTGGGCCTTCCCGCAGCTAGCCTACCCCGCAACACTCGCTTCGAGATGTCCATAAAACGTCCTTCCCATACGTTTCGGGGGTGGGGGACTTGGTTGCCTTGGCGGATGCGGCCCATGTCGGAGCGGCCGGTTTGGCAGTGGGATTAGCTATCCGTTTCCTCACAGCACAAGATGCTCGCGTGCGCCGGGACTCCCAAGACGAAGCTCCGATGGAGCCGACCATGTATGGACGGTTAGCGAAATAGCGATTGCTATGACCACAGCGGTGTCCCGAAGGCATGGTACACTGGACGGAGACGACGGCGACAACGAACCCATGTGGTCGTTAGAACTCGCTTCGTCGTGGGCGCGCTTAGATGATGCGTGCGGTTCTCACGCTCTCGCCGAGTCCGAACCCTTGATAACCACAGCCATAGCGATGCTTCCCCAGCAACGCCCAACGGTGGCTCGCGTAGGCTGCGTAGCCGAAGCCCGATCAAGCAACGAGCAGATTGCTCGGTCCCTTGATGGCCTACCCTCGCTCGTACCCCTTTCTGCGTTTGCCACGGACATCTTTCCAAAGCTGCAAGCCGACATCAGTGAGCGCGTCAACTTGCTTTGCTTTGCGAAGCTCGCTCCCACGTTCTCCAACCGCGCTCGGATGAAGTCTAGGCGTTTTGTATCTCGTCTCGGCCACGGCGCCCTTGCGTTTGTGGCTTCGGACCCGCCTACTTCGGGTCGCTTGGGCGACCTCCGTGACAAGTTCCCTGAGCACTACGACGCAGTTTTCTGCGTCGCGGTCTGTCGCATCTTCGGCCTACCCTCATCCCGCATCCTCTTTACTCTACGCTCCCCCACTGCTTGTGCTTCTTGACATCTCTCGGTTCAAGCTATGCGGGGTGCGTTCTCGTCGGCGGGTGTTGATATGTCGGACGATGCGTGGGCCACTGCTTTTGCGGACCATTTGGCTCGATTCGGCGGAGATGCTTCGGTCCACACCGCTCACTCTTGGTTAGTGACGGCCCTTGCGGAAATCATCTCCGAGGTTCGTGGCGCACTCGGGGTTGGCGTCGAGGTTCTCACAGATCCCACGATGTTAGTTCAACTTCCCAACGGCAACGACGGTCTCCCCGCGCATGTGGGTGTATTGCACGATCACGGCATCCGAGGCTTAAAACTTGCCCTTGACGCCGTGGTTTCCGGTTTGTTCGGCGTTTCTAGCCCCCCGTCACCCGAAGTCGCTCTCCGTCATGCTGTGAAGACCAAGTTCGAGAAGTACTCGGAGGGGGTGAGGAGTCGCCCCGACATCCGTTTCATTCCCTTTGCAGTCACGGAATTTGGTACTCTCGGCGGCCACGCCTCGGCTTCTTGACGGACCTAGCCAAGCATGCAGCCGCATCTAAAGGCATGCATGTGGGCAAGTTGTTGGCCTCCTGGCGTCGAAAGGTCTCTCTCGCCGTCCATGTTGCTCACGCGGACAACGTCTTGCGCGGTTTGCCCGCCGTTGCGGACGGCGTGGAGGCCGCTTCTTCCTCGGCTGGGATGCTTTCTCCTCCCACGGCGCTCTTCACCCGCGCCATGGGCCGCAAGCGTCTCCGTGCTTCCTCGAGCGGCGCGTGAGACGCCGCTTGTCGCCTCCACGTGTTGCATTCTCGGCGTGGCCTTGGAGTTTCCTTAGTGTAATCTGCTAGGTTTGTGCACAATGTAGTGCTTTCCTTTTGCCGTGCTTTGGATTCCGTGATCCTCTTGTCACTCTTGCCCTTTTGTTTCCCCTCCCACTTTCCCTCTCCGTGCTCATCTTGTTCTTCTTGTAACCAATTAGTTAATTATCGCTACGGGTTGTGAAACAGTTGAATGGATCATTATTATTCGCACCTCAATCAATAATAAGCCTGAAAAATCTATGCATCGCTAATTCAACTCTCATCAAGTTACTCTATAACATAGTACCAGTACTGGTACATGTGATGGGAATCAGCACTCGCGTTATTGTTTTTCGGCAATATTTCGCGCTCGTTCCACTTGACTCGGAACAATTGGTTCGAATTCGACAAGCACCCGGCCACCCGCCAGGACACAGCGCTCGTTGGTAATGCGTATTCTCATACTAGCAGGGGGTGACCCCATTTCGCTGTGCGTGAGGCGATAGAGGCTGAGTGCGGCCGGTAGCTGGCCGCCTAGCGGTAACCCCGTTAAGCACTCCCACTGGGGTCGGTCAGACGGAATCGCCGACGGAAGTACGACCGACTGCCCCCCCCCCCCCCCCCCCCCCCCCCCCCCCCCCCCACCCGAGGCCGGAAACTGGATCGTCGAGCGATGGTTACTCTCCTGCTACTGATCGGGCTAGCCAGTAGCATGGTATCAACGCCAGGACTTGCGCTGCTTTGGAAGTCCGAAAATTCCGGTATGGTTGCGTCGGGGGAGGTACCCCGAGGCGAGCTGCCTCAGGTTCCGGCGGAGTCTCAACAAACGGGCGACGACATTATGTTCGTCAAAGTTCCCGGCGCTTATCCCAACTCCAACTACGTTAACTACGCCAAGGAGATCGACATGTCATCAGGCGTCAGGCACACCCACGCCAATGACGGCGTGCAGCACGGCTTCTATGGGCAGGAGACAGTGGCGGAGACGGAGGTGGAGGACAGCCCGTGGCTGAGGGTGGACCTTGGCCAAGTCAGACAGGCAAGTGGCTGCACAAGTCATATGATAGGATGTCGTAAATATGAGCAGCATTCGCTTCATGAGGCATTGCGTGCCCCCAGCACGGCTATAGTACCCAGTGCAGGTCATATGAGATGTATCTGTGATGGCAGGTGGTGGCTGTGGAGCTATGGGCGCCCAAGAACCCGTGTGCCAGTCTGAAGCTGGCGGAGGGCTTAAAGAGGTGTCCTACTGGGATGGTGGTGAGCGTGCTTCAGCCGATGGTGGTTTCGCTGGAGGCGATGGACGGTCGCCTGGTGTCACAGCACACCATCACAGATGAGATGTCGGTTTATGCTGTGGAGCGGGTGTACCAGTATGCGCGTTATGTGCGGTTCGCGTTGCCTGGGGCAGGCAGGCAGTTGATGACAACGGAGGTCAAGGTATGGGTAGAGGACAGGGAGGGGATGCTGTGCACAGAGCGTAGCTGCCGAGGTGGTACTTGCGTGTGCGTTGGGCAGGGCTGCCCAGCGCAGGTCTGTCAATGTGACCCCACTCGCATCGGCACTGAGGACTGCACGACCGACCCAGCCAAAGACTGGCGCTACTTGCCGCTGCAAACCGCGGGGGCTAGTCCGCAATGGAACTCCCCACTATGGGCGCAACTCATGGTGGAGCTGCAGGAGCTTCAGGCTCCCAGTGGAAGGTGTAATGCGGAAGTGTTCAACGGGCTTATTGGCGCAGGTACAATACTCACATGTCCACCAGCCTCCACCCACCTCGTCCCTTCTCCTCCCCCAAACATGCCGGTTCCCCCCCCTTCCCCCAACACACACACACACATACACACACACAGCGTCAAGGACAGTGTCTTGGAACATCCCGCATACAAACGGACGGATTGTGCTTTCTTATTCGTTTGTGTTTTTGGGGCTATGGGAGAGGCGCGGGACTGACAGTTTGTTGTCTACCGCATGGTTGGCGGGGCGGGTCATTGGGGTAGGGGCGCGGGGGGCAGGGCTGGCGTCAACCTTGCATTTTATGACGGGGCAGCTGTCGGAAGCATACTTCAAAAAGCGGCCGTTTGTATTTGGAGGAATGTTCAACTACGCCGGCACAGCCTATTGCAAGAAAATGCGCATGTTGGGCGACTTCGACTGCTACTTTAAGGCATTCTCCGGCGGTGCCTGCCTACCAGTGAAAGAGAAGGCTCGACGTGGGTTCAAGGGCGTCAAGATTAACCCTCGTCAGCCAAACCGCTGCGCCATCGGCCGCCTGTGCAGCGAAGTGGGGCATTTCAAGCGGCTGCCGGATGGGGAGTACGGGGAGCAGGGCAATTTTTGGTGGCGCACTGCCATGGCTGCCCATCTGCTGCGAATCAACGACGCCACCCAGCGCCTCCTCAACCTGGAGGAGCTCAAGAGGCAGATAGGATTCCAGCATCCCATCATTGGGGTGCATGTGCGACACGGGGACGCCTGCCATACCACTCTACGTAAGGGGCACTGCAAGGGGCTGGGCGCTTACCTGCCCGAGATACGCAGCATGTCACGTCGATACAACACAACACGCGTCTTCCTGGCCACAGACGATGCCAAGGTAGTGCGGGAGGCGGCCAGCTATGCGGAGTTTCAATTTGTGTACATCAACTTCAACCGCAACGTGCTCAACTCGAAGGACCAGATCGAGTACCGCAAAAACCTGTGGGACGGCTCCAACGACGAGGGGCACCGCATCATGGTCTCCTCCCTCATCGACCTCTTGCTGCTCTCCGAGTCGGACTACCTCATCACCCACTTCCTCAGCAACATGTCGCGCCTCGCGTTAGAGCTTAGCGCCGCGTTTCACCAGCGCGTGCCGCCCTTCAGCAGTATGGACGGCCCGTGGTGCCACCACTGGAAAATGTGCATGGGTCGGTGAGGGAATGACTCTATTCACACTGTCAGTCTCACATACCATGCCCCACCCCCCTTCTCCATCGCCCACGCTCTACAGGTACACAATCATTGAGCAGAAAAGTGAGAATAATTTAATTAAATAAATTCAAAACACATAAGCCGGGCGAGAGGTAAACGGGATAGGAGGGGTAACCAATGCTTGGCAATGGAAACTATCGATGTTGTTCTATGTTACACGTGGGAAGGGTGTTCTCATAGCCGCGGCTCTGAGTCAAGCGAGAGCAGCGGGAGCGCAATTATAACCGCCACACCAGCCACCACCACCGCCGTCCAGAACAAATGCGACGCCAGGCTGCCACCGCCGCCACCCTCCCTATTTTGGGGCCTTCTTGGTGCCTCCCCACCGGTAGGCCCCCCTTCCGCAGAATCATTCGGGTCTGAACTTCTCGTATCTGCAAAACACAGGGGCGCGCCGTAGGTAAGCACTCCGTCATGGACTATGAACATCTGGTTATCAAAGGGAAGGACAGTGTTTTGGGATAAACCAAAACGAAACTGCATTCCCCCCCCCGGCCCCCAAAGACAAACGCACACATACACACACAACGTACCGTCCTCGGGCTCGGGTTCTTCCTGTCGTCTCCTAAATATTTCTTCGTAATCTGGAAAGAGCTGCAGGAGGCACCACAGCAGACACAACACTCAATGCTATCCAGACCAGAAACTTGACAAGTCGGGGTGCGGTCAGGGTCGACAGAGCGCAGTACCGAAGGCACTCACCTTTCGGAAGGTGGGGTTCTTCATGTTGTGCGCCAGCGACTCACGAGCGAGGCGGCGCTTCTCTGCCGGGGTCGTCCTGACGCTGCCTGCCGTTGGGTGATCGTCGTGCATGAAGGACAGTAAACCTGCGGCGATCATCGCAGCTTTCATATCAGCCCCAAACGCGCAGCAGTTGTGCGCTGCCACTACCCCCAGCACCCATGCTGCTGAACCAGACACTTCCCACAGCTTTGGGTGGTGTTCCTGCCGTGCTAAATGAGGGATAAGCCGCTACGTGCTGCGTGTTTCGCACTCACCTGTCAAAATGCTTGATACGCTCCACATCGGATTCCACGTCTCCGGATGGAAGTCGCTCATGGAGAGGCACAGCCGCGTGTTGGTGGCGAAGCGGCCGTTGGGGGTGAACATCTTGATGGAGGGCGGCTTGTAGGGGTAAGTAGGCGGAAAGGTCACTTTGCCGTGGTACACCCCACCTGCCAGCCAAAAATAAATGCATTTGGGCCGCAATGAATGAACCTCCCCAAATGAGGACGCAAGCACGCGGCTGGCTGACGCACTTGGTGGGTTGCAAGTAATGCACAGCTCCTCCCACTACGAGGGTGCTGCAGATTGAGGGGGGGGCGCCTACCTTCGTACTCCCCCGTCCCCCGCAGTACATAGTGCCACTCCAGGAGACTATTGGGGCTGGGGTGGGCGCTTATATTGGCCGGCGGCTCCTGCGGGCACAACGAATCCAAATACGTCAGTCTTTTAGGCAATATGGGGGGGGGGGCGGGATTCGGAGCTGCTTGCGGTGTGTGACGCGAGTGGGTCGCTGAAGTGGGTGAGGGTGGAGGCGAGAGTTTTGTACGTGGGTCGAAAGGTTGGGTCGGGGCACGTCAGCAGACGAGCCGGAAGGTGAGGCTTCCGGACGGATAGAAGCCCTGTAGGTCGAGCAGTTTCGACAAAACAGCAAAAATAGCAGTCGCCCACGCTGGCCAGCCCCGCACGCACCCGAAGTAGCGTCTTGTATTCCTTCTGCAGCCGCCGCACTGCCTCCTTGGGCAGGAACTTGTCGCCCATGGCGGAAACCTGAGTAACGCTGTTACGATGGAGCACAGCGCCCAAAAAACGGACGGCGAGTCGCTGGGAGCTCCGTAGGCACGGGAGCCTGGCCACACACGCACAGCAGAAATGTGCCCCGTGCTCTTGGCGACCCAGCTGGGCAGGGGGTGTAAGCGCGCTAGTCGGGGGAGACGAGTGGTCAGAAGTCGTCACCGCCGGTAGGGGAGCGAAGTGCTGCTTGCACTACTGGCGATCTTGGCATCTCCACCAGTGTACGACCGCAGCAAGCGGACCCTCTTAGTCTCGTACCGTACGGGTGCAGTACAACAGCTGTTGGCACAAATGTACGGGAAAAAACATGAGCACGGACATGTGATGGAAAATGGGACGAGGGGAAGCAAACGGACAAGAGTGACAACAGGATCACGGAATCCGAAGCACGGCAAAAGGAAGCACCACATTGTGCACAAACCTAGCACATTAAACTACGGAAACTCCTAGGCCACGTCGAGAATGCAACTCGTGGAGGCGACAAGCGGCGCCTCACGCGCCGCTCGAGGAAAAAGAACGGAAAAATAGAACTCGTATTATTACAAGAAATACCGTGGACACGATGACACGGGCAAGGGGGGGGGAAGTTGAGTGGCTACGAGGGAATGAGTGGCGACAGGGTTATGGGGTCTAGAATTCATGAAAGGCGAGGCAATTGGAAGGTCTACATAATGCACATGCCTAGCAAAGAGAAGGCGGGGAAACATGAGAAAGCTCCACGCATGCACGATGAATGGATGGGCGGAAAAGCAAGCGCCGATCGAGGTAAAAGGCTGTGCCTCAAGCGCCGCACAAGGAAACACGAAAACACTAGCGGCCTATGGCGTTGGTGAAGAAAGCATGGCATGTGAAGGCATCCCAACACAGAAAGAAGCGGCATGCGCACCTTCCGCGGCGGTGGACAACCCGCACAAGATAGTCGATGTCCGGATGAGCGACGTGCAACGCGAGATATAGACCTTTCAGCGCCAAGAAGCCAACAGATTGCCCACATGCACCCCCTTGAAGGTGGTTGCTTCCTTGGTCTACTCCGTAAAAAATCCGTTGCGTGGCCACCGAGCGCGCCGAAATCCGTGACCACGAAAGAAATGAAGCTTATATATATTTGTCGAAGAGACTCCAAACCACACGCACCCGAGCGAGTACTTGACGAACCTTATCTCTTTCGCGCGATGAAGAGTGGCTGCGTGATATGGGGATAAAAAGACCGCCAATCAAATCGAAAACCACGGCATCCGTTAATAAAGCAAGTTTCGAGTCTTGGAAGCCATGGTATTGCATGACAAGCACATCTGTTTGGAGGCTGTTGTCATGATTAGAACTTAGTGGTGAGAACCCACTAATTGACATTCTTTTTCGGTGCGCCGGGTAAGGCGCATGCCTAACCCGCAACCTTTCGCGTGGTTTCGGAGCCGGACTGTGGTCCGGGGAGAGTCCGGGGGGGGGGGGGGGGGGGGGGGGGGGGGGGGCGTGGTAATGTCGTGATTAGAACTTAGTGGTGAGAAGCCACTAATTGACATTCTTTTCCGGTGCGCCGGGTAAGGTCGCGGGTTCGAAACCCGGTGAGTCCGATCTTTGTATTCGGACGCGTAACAGCCCAAGATGAACCCCTACCTTCCACACTGTCCTTGCCGTTGTATAGCTAATTGCATTAACATCGTGGAATCCGTAAGTACCTCGACGCCAACCCAAAGTGCGCCGTTAGAAATGGCTTCCGCAAGGTAGGGCCGTTTGTTAGCAACAACATCCCGTTACATTGTGCTTATGTACAAGGTAGCTAACTCGCATATTATTTCATAGTACTGCAATGACTGCAATGTACAATGTGCCAGTTAGCCGGGCGTTTGCAGCGGCCGGCCGTCCCCGCCGGTGCCTTTTCCGGCCACCAATCTTCTTCAGCTCACTCCTTTTGTCCCCACAGTTGGTCCCCTATCTAGTGGGGCCGGCTTGACTATCCTAGTAACCATTATGACTTTTTCTACATGTTGTGGGCTCTCTACAACGTTATTACCCACAACAATCCTACGTACCAAATTCTAAATTTGAAATTGTTTACAACATGTACCGGGTGAAACCGGTTGTTGTTTGTAAAGGTCTTATATTCGCAGGGGCTAGACCGTGAACCACTGATCCCAACCTCTCCATTGGCAGTAACGATACCGTCTAAAACATACCCGTATCCATGTATTTACAATTTTTTTGATCTATACGCATTTTTCCGGATACATTATAAAGTAAAAGGTGTCGCTAGTCACCACGATACGCGGCCTGGTCCAGCGGCTGCGGGGATGCTGATCAGCGAGGCTGGTCAACTTTACCTGGTCGAAGCGAACTTGCCTGACCTCGGGTACCGTGCGACTCCGGTCGTGCCGGAGCTAGGGGGAAAGGCATGTGAAAATCCCCCTCGCTCAAGTCGTCGTCGGTCCCGTCTCGATCCGTGCTCTTCCCCGCCCGAGGTAGTAGTTGCTCCTCCCGACGCAGCTCGCCACCTAGCCGAGTCTTCCCTCCTCCTTCGGGGGCTGGGAAGAGAAAATAACTAAGTTGCAAACGGTGTCCGGCTGGCTCTCATGCCGCCGTGCCAAATGTTCTCTTGTCCCATGTCCTTGCTCCTTATGTTTCCAACACATATCTGATCGCGTTGTGGCCGGCCGTACCCTCCCCCGGTGGTTTACGTTGTTAGGGGGCCGCCTTTATGAGTAATGTGCCGTTACGATAACCCAAGGCACACTGCCTGAGGCAGCCTGTCGATAACCGGGTACCGACTAGGGGAGGGGTGGGTCGGACGCAAGGATCGAGTCGCCGAACCACAAAAGATGTTGGGCACGGGAATATTTTTCCAAAAACCCCCCGTACCGGGTTTTTCCGGCGGCGGGTGATCCTAAGGACCGCCGCCGCCAGACTGTGCCGCTCCTCCGACTGCGAACCACCTCCGCCATGCGTAGCCTCACGCCTCGCCCCCAAGGGAGACTTAAAATTCTCGCATGGTTGGCGGTTGCTAACAAGCGCCGTGCCCTAGCGCTACTTCCGAGATGTCCGCCGCCTGCTCCAACACCCTCGTCCCACCGTTGATCCGTCCGTACCCTTCTTCGCCAAAAACAATTTCTCTGACATCGTTCCCGCCATGGCGGGAGAGTATCTACGAGTATTTAGTTGCTGAAAAAACATATAGGAGTGGCCGAGCGGAAGATCATTGTGCTTGTGTATGGATATTATGCTTTTCCAAAACCCTCCGTACAAGGCTTCCCGACAGCTGCTGATCTCGCGGATCGCAGCTGTCGGTACCTCGTTCAGCCTCATGTTGTGCCAAGCCTGACACGGCTACGGGGTTACTAGCGCCCACCGCGTGGAGGTAGAGGTAGGTGCCGACAAGCTTGCGAGCGCACCCCCCTCCTGTGCCGCCGCCGCTGCGCCGCCGGCGGGCGCCATCCTACGTACCACCCACGTAAGCATGACAAGACCACCGCGCTAGTCATGCCCTCAGCTTTATGTGGCGGTTTGTCTCTTTAGCAAGTTGTTGGCACAAGTCAATGTCGCAGATGGGAGCGCATAAGGGGGGGATTGAAAATGTCTCATGTTTAGCGTAACATTTGGATGTAGTAATTAACAATAGAATAGAAATCAATGCATGTCACTGCAATACGCTTAAATTTATATGGCTTAGCTAGCTCCCACCATGTTTCGCATAATCTTCGTGGATTTGAGGTAGAGCTTTCACAACGGCCTCAACAGACGGGTGACGTAGCCGATATTCTCAGGAAATCAGACCACAGCATCTTGAAGTATGTAAAACTGACTTTGCGTATTGTACGTACCGGGAAGTACTACTAGTACAGTACATCGAAATGTGTCCTCGAGCTGTTTCAATGGCGACGTAACCGCAAGTACGTGCTTTAGTGGAAAAGTACAGATATGTTAGTAACGAGTACATATTAAATGTTCTAAAATGTAATGTTACATGACACTACTCGTCACACTCGTACTCTCCCTATCTTGTCAAATCAATGATGAGGCCACCCGAGAGGCACACCTCCTGGTAGGTCTTGGGTTCCAATCTTAAAGCTTACACTTTGATTCGTGGATGCGCGGCTTGCGCGTTGGGTAAGCATGCATAAATTCGATGCACGCATGAGTATGAGCAAAATGGTGCCATTGGGGTATCTCTAGAAAATGTTGTAGCGCTTTCGTACGATGTACCTTGTTCAGCCGGTGCCAAGCATGTGGAGTGTCGTCATTGTTGAAGTGCGTCATCAACAAGAAATATTTACCACGTCGTCCATCGACGCCTTGATATTTCCCATCGAGAGCCTTGATGCACACAAAAGATATGTGAGAGACGTTGACCTCGTCATCGTCGTCTCCATGCGTCTCAACATGGACTACATAAAGAAGTGAAGTAGTGGATCATGGTCGCATATTGTTCACGTGAAACACACGCTGGAAGCGTACTATAGCTTACCGTCTCAATGTGCGGATGTGTGCAAGTTGCTCCTTGACAATAAGAGGTCCAAGTTGTCGATCACATCGCTCCTTGTTGCGATGTCCTTGCAAGATTATATTTTTTGTAGCAACTGAGAATCTGTCTCCTCGATGCAAGCGCGGGGCTGCCGACGGTTTTGAACGTGTATGTATTTCATCATTGTGTAATTGCAACACCTATCGGACAAAAGCGTGTGCTTCTCGTAACCGATGTAACCGCTCCGTTGCGTCTTGCGAACCCGGAACTTAATGTCGCATGCTCAACCCAGCTCAAAAGGTTGCTCATGACTAATCTCAAAATTCGCCTCACAGGGTGTGTGCTCAATGTCGAGTGTTCGACTAGCGTTGTACGCATACTCGACCAAAGACAAAATGGCAGTCCATTCATTCCCATCGCCGCATGAGAAACAACGAAGTAGTTGTTGAAACGCGATGCTGACGCCCTCCGTCACATTGGAAATTTAAATACGCTATTACAAACTATTGCTTCGCTAATCATGTCGCGCGCAGTCAATACTTTACAAAATATTGCATCGCTACAAGATGGCGATTGCGACAAAGCTTGGTATATTAATTTTAAATCGCATTTCCACAGTGAATACACAGTCCATGATTAACCACAGTTATGAGCGAGACGGTATCCAAGCTCACACGCGGGGCGCGTAGCGCGGAATCGTGAAAGCCTCAGGTGTTTATAGTGCATAAGTACATGTAAACACTTCGATAATACGGTCTGAACATATTGAAATTGAAACTATTTACAACATGTACCGTATGCGCCGGGTTACACCAAGTACCGTATGCGCCGGTTGCTGTTTCTGGGCCCTCCCAACTATGCCATATAGGAAACTCGCAAGTCAAGGCTAGACCGTTAACCACATAAATCCAACCTCTCCAAGGGTGTTCGGGGGTTTTACTCCCCCCGGGGAGTGTGTGATGCGAGGTGATGACGGCGTGCATTTAGGGGCGTGCGAAGGTGCAGTGTGCGGGGGCGCGGCGAGAGGTCGTGCGGGATTTGATGCAGTATACAAGTAGGAGATTATGTAGCCATTGGACAGTGTGCGTGTGGAGTTGTGCAAGGATGCGAGACGTGTCGAGTCGTGCTTTGGAGATGAGTTTGTCATGAGTGTCGGTGCGGAGGGTGAGTAGAGAGGTGAGACTTGTGATGGTGGATGAGTGCGGTGTGCCCGTGCGGCTCATGACGATGGGGAGGATGTCGACCTCGGTACCTGGCCAGTGGCTGCGGATGGCATTAGCGAGGGGTATGTATTTGGCACGAATCAATTGGGCTGATTGGGAGAGGTTGTGGTCAGACCAGTACTTCCACTCCCCTATTTGAATCTTTTCAATTGATGAGTATCGGCGGCTACCGTTTGTGCGACCGACGAATCGAGGTTCGAGGAGGCGGATAAAGTCGGGCTTGTGCGCCGGCGGTCGTAGCGCGGGGGGGGGAGAATCTCAGGTGGGAGGATGGCATGGCACGAGGTTAGGGAATCGGGCGAGAGACCTTCGTTGGCAGCAACAAGGCGGGTGGGCATGTGAGTGGGGTGAGGGGGTGACAGTCAAGAAGGGTGTGGGTGGGTGTGGGGGATGTGAAGGTCTGAACATACTACTAGCGACACGGCTTGTATGTCTCGGTAAATCGAACTAGCGCGTCATGTGGCTACTTAGATTAATTCTGCGTACATGTACGTGCTAGGAGGTGCTGGCAGTACATTAGAAAAGAGCACACTTACTAATTGAAGTTGCAACGTAACCACGTAGTACGTCCTTCCGATGGAAAAGCAGGGATCACATTATTAACTAGTACATGAACAATGTCATGTAATGCAGTGTTGCATGAAACTACTCGTGACGCTCGTACCCTCCCCCTCTTGACAGAGTAATGAGGCCAGCCGCGAGGCTAACCTCAGTGGTCTTAGCTCCTTTACTGAAGCAATAAGCGGGACTCGGGAATGCGCGTTGGGTGAGCGTGCATGAAGCCGATGTACGCCCGAGCCTAGGCAAACGCGTGCAATTGAGGCGTCTCCAGAAAATTTTGTAACGCCATCGTGCGATATACCTCGTTCAACCGGTGCCATGCAAGTGGAATGTTATCATCATTGAAGTGCTTCATGAAGAGTAAGTATTTCCCTCTTCGTCCAGGTAGAGACTTGATGCACACCGTATAGATGTGAGAGACTTCGAACTCGTCATCGTCACCTTTTGGAGTAGTCACAACGAAAACATGTCGAAGAGAAGATGTCGAGCAGGGTCTTAAATTGTTAACGTGAAACATTGGTGTAAGCGAAATTGGCATTTTCAACATGTAGATGTGTTTCCTAGTCCGCTCCTTGACTTTGATAGGTCATAGCTGTCGATCACGCAGCTTTCGGTTAGGTTATCCTCGTATGAGGTGGTTCTTGGTCATGACAATCCCCTTGTTTCCTCGAACGAAGTGCGGGGCTATCGACGGTTCTAAACGAGCTTGCAGTTCATCCTTGTGTAGCTGTAACACCGAACGCACCACAGTGTGTAACTCCTAAGACAATTTCAACCGCTATGAAGTGTCTTGCGAAACTGGAATCGAAGGTTGCATGCTAAACAACATGTTAGGTGGCTTCTATGGTAAAAAGCCAAAATTAGCCTCGAAGGGAGTGTGCTCACTTCCGTCCGCACGAGTGGCGTTGTACGCGAATTCCACTTGAGACAATAGGTATGCCTAATTCGAACCATCGAAGCAGTAAAAATAGCGCAAAGGTTGCTGAAACGTGTTGTTGACGTGCTCCGTTAGTCCATCTGTCTCCGGGCGTCGGCTAGAAGACATGTTGAGTCGCGTGCCAAGGCGTCTCCAAAGTGCCTGCCATAAGCCACTGACGAACTTCGGGTCGCGATAACTCGCAAGCACTCGGGGCAGTCCGTGCAATGTGTAGAATCTATGTAAAACAAACTCGCAGTTTCATCTGCTATTACGCTCTCCGTAGAGGGCAAGAGATGGGTGATTCGCTTCGGATGGTCGATTACAATCAACACACGGTCAAAGCCATTGCTCACAGGTAAGTGTCTTAAGTAGTCAAACCCAAATATGTGCCACGGTCTGGGTGGAAGAAGCAAAGGGTAAAGAGTCGCAGCCATCTCTAGTTGGGTCTTTGCTCGTCGACACACGACTACGCAGCGCTCGCAAAAATCTGTCACATCTTGGCGAATTCGTCTACTCCAGAATTTGTCGAGCGCCTTAGCAAGAGTGCCAACAACTCCTCTTTGACGAGCTGACGAACTGTCGTGTAGCTCAGATATCAATTTTAGTCGGAGCTCAGAGTTTCGCGAGACACCGCGTCCGAGTTGACCTCCGGAAGGATCATATATGACGCGGAGAAATGTATTTTGAGATTCTCAACGGCTTTCAAATAGGCAGGCGTCAACGTAGCCTTATGTGGCTTAACTTCCGCACTAAGCCCGTCAATGGACCCGCAAGGTCGCTAAAATGATTAATTGTGGAAGATGTGGGGTCATCTTGGGCCGTCACACGCCTAAATACCATTGATCGGACTCACCGGATTCCGAATCCGCGACCTATCGCGCACTAGGCATGCGCTTTATCGACGCACCGGAAAGGAGTGGATATCAATTAGTGGTTTCTCACCAGTAAGTTATACTCACAAGAGAATGAACTTGGCGTAGAACCTGCAGAATTGCACGAAACTGCGAACCTCTTTCTGCGTCGTAGGCATTTGTTAGTATGCAACGGCCTAGACTTTCTTAGTCGAAACGAAAATCTTACCAGCCGGCACATTGCAGCCCAAGCACTCCATCTCTTGAATACCAAATAAGCATTTCTTTAGACGCAACTTCAGCAAGGCGTTCTCTTTAGAACGCTGAAACACAAGACGCAAGTGATCGAGGTACTCCTTAATGGTGTGATTGTAGACACGGACGTCGTCGAGGCAAACCGTCATGGACTTATTGCGTAAAAACTTGCGCACGGTGTCGTTCATCATCCGCTAGAACGTAGCTAGCGCATTGCATAGTCCGAGAGGCATCGCAACCCATTCCATCAGGCCGTTAGGTGTCTAAAAGGCGGTCTTGTGGATGTCTTCGTCACGCACTCGAACTTGCTAGAAGCCATACGGTAAGTCGAGGTATGTGTAAAAGTTAGCATCCTTGAGCTCATCGAGGGTGTCATATGCACGCGGAAGTGGGTAGGCGTCCATACGCGTAACCTCATTAAGGGCACGGTAATCAATGCATAGTCGAAAGGAGCCATAGGCTTAACGCACAAAAGAACTGGCGAGCCAAATTCACTATGGATGAGACGAATTAAGCAAACCTCCTCTGCGTCTTTGAGTTATCGATTAAGCTCATCGCGCTCCGCATTTGACAATATGTTTAGACGTTGACGTTTCATCGGGACAATTGTTTTAATGGGATGGTCCCAATGTCGGCTTAGAGGCGGCGAATCCACGGGCTGCAGTAACTCCGAAAGTCGTCGTAGGGTAACGTCCAGAAGTTTTCACGTTGGTCTGCAATTAAATCCTCTCAAGTGTAAAATTCTGTCGGTTGCTCGGTAAGTGGCGCGACATCAATCACGTAAAGTTCAGCGTTGCGTCCTCAGCTTCGGCGCGTGTTGCGCATGAGCTTTTAAAAATGACATTAAGAGACACTCATGCCGTCGATTTTTTGTCCGAATCTCCTCTATTGTACCGTCCATTTGGGTGAAGACACGTGTCGTTCCAAACCATAGAGAAGCTTCCTCGTCATCCAACCATGGTAAACCAAGCACTAGATCACCAACACGTAAATCGCGTAAGACGTAAAAAGTCCGTTTGAACTCGTGTCGATCGAGCTCGAAAGTAGTCTCGCAAACTGTAGAAGGCGTAACACGTTGTCCGTTGGTGAGGCGAAGCATGGGTCTTGACCTTAGACTTCAAAGATGGCAAAGAAAAGTGTCTTGCGATGTCCTTTGACACGAAGTCAAGTGCTGCAACACTATCGAATGATCCAAAAATTAGATGTCCGCCATTAGGAATTTTCACGTTTAGCTTTATTCTAATTAACGGGCGAGCTTCGGTGAGGTCGGTCAACAAGGGGGTAGCGTCCTTAGGAAATTGTCGTAGCGTAGAGATGGATGTTATAGGCTCGTCTTGTGGTACACACGGGGAACTCCGGATAGGCTATTTCCCGCTATCGCCCCGCTAATCATGCACCGTTCTGTACTTCACAAAATATTTCATCGCTATAAAATGTCATGTAGCGACTTGTTGACTAGACTAGGCATATAGCGACTTATCTAAGCAGAGCGTGCGATCATTTAGAGCTTGACATAGAACAAGAAGACGGGGTTTAGGGCGGGGTTGTTGTGCATCTAATTGTCCATAAGTTAATCATGGTGCATTGCATCCATAGAATCATATACAATCATGTTTAAGGATTAAATATAAAACATATTACCGCTCCCAACCGTTCCCAACCGAGAAGTGGGATACATGTCAATAATCTAAAGAAACATTTCATAATGGTATTTGCAGCCCAAAGAAACGTTTCTTAAAACGGAGCTTCATAATTACCTCCCTGAGGGGGACCATAGATCTGGCTTGTCCGCTTTGATTGATGTCTCAGTCCGAAGCATGGGGCATTTAGTGACTTAGACAGCCGGCGTTCGGGCTTGTAGCACTTGAAACAAAGTTGTTTATCTCGATGACTTTGCTTCTTTTAGGCATAAGCGCCTTCACAATGGTGTTGAGTCAAACCGCCGTTTGTTACGCATCTTGCCCTTACCCTTGCCTCGGTTCTTGTCCTTAAGGCCGTCCTCTCGTTTGTTCGGACGAGGTTGCTTGCCTCAATTGCCGATACCATTTCCACTATTGTTCCGAGCGCGCTTCCCGTTACCACGACACGCTCCATTGTCGGTAGTATCGTCTTGAGATGGCGCCCGCCGGCGGCGCAGCGGCGGCGGCCCCGGAGGGGGGTGCGCTCGAAGGCCCGTCGGCACCTACCTCTACCTCCACGCGATGGGCGCTGGTAACCCCGTAGCCGTGTCAGTCTTGGCACGGTAGGGGGCTAAACGAGGTATCGACAGCTGCGATCCGCGGGATCAGCAACTATCGGGAAGCCTTGTACGGAGGGTTTTCGAAAAACATAATATCCGTACACAAGCACAAGGATCTCCCGCTCGGCCACTCCGATGTGTTTTTTCAGCAACTAAATACTCATAGATACTCTCCCGTCACGGGGGGAACGATATCCGCGGATTGTTTTTTGGCGAGGAAGGGTACGGACGGATCAACGGTGGGACGAGGGTGTTGGAGCAGGCGGCGGACAACTGGGAAGCAACGCTAGGGCACGGCGCTCGTTAGCAACCGCCAACCATGCGAGAATTTTAAGTCTACCCTAGGGGCGAGGCCTGAGGCTACGCATGACGGAGGTGGGTCGCGGTCGGAGGAGCGGCACGGTTTGGCGGCGGCGATCCTTAGGATCGACCGCCGCCGGAAAAACCCGGTACGGGGGGTCTTTGGAAAATGTTCCCGTACCCAACATCTTTTTTGGTTCGGCGACTCGATCCTTGTGTCCGACCCACCCCTCCCCTAGTCGGTACCCGGTTATCGACAGGCTGCCCCAGGCAATGTGCCTAGGGTTATCGTAACGGCACACTACTCATAAAGGCGGCCCCCTAACAACGTAAACCACCGGGATAGGGTACGGCCGGCCACAACGCGATGAGATGGGTGTTGGAAACAGACGGAACAAGGACATGGGACTTTAATTGAAATTGAAATATTTTACTCCAATACCAGTAAAACCGGCTGGAGTCTCTGGGCCCCCCCTTATGCTATGCCTAGCTGGACTTAGAAGCGTGAGGTAGACCGTTGAACCACTAATCCCAACCTCTCCAATGGCAGTAACGATACCGTCTAAAACATACCCGTATCCAGGTATTTATTATTTTCTGATCTATACGTATTTTTTTTTTGGATACAGTATGAAAAAAAAAATGTCGCTAGTCACCACGATACGCGGCATGCTCCAGCCGCTGCGGGGTCGCTGATCAGCAAGGCTGCTCAGCTTGAGCTGGTCGAGGCGAACCTGCCTGACCTCGGCACTTGTGCGACTCCGGTCGTGCCGGAGCTTGGGGGGAAAGGCAGGTGAAAAACCCCCCTCGCATAGGTCGTCGTCGGTCCCGCCTCGATCCGTGCTCAACCCCGCCCGAGGTATTAGCCGCTCCTCTCGACGCAACTCGCCACCTAGCCGAGTCTTCTCTCCTCCTTCGGGGGCTGAGAAGAGAAAAGAACTAGGCTGCAAACGGTGTCCGGCTGGCTCTCGTGCCCCCGAGCTAGATTTTCTCATGTCCCCTGTCCTTTCCCCGTCTGTTTCCAACACCTATCTGATCGCGTTGTGGCCGTCCGTGCCCTCCCCCAGTGATTTACGTTGTTAGGGGGCCGCCTTTACGAGCAGTGTGCCGTTACGATAACCCTAGGCACACTGCCTGAGGCAGCCTGTCGATAACCGGGTACCGACTAGGGAAGGGGTTGGAAGAACATAGGGATCGAGTCGCCGGTCCTCAAAAGATGGTGGGTACGGGGATTTTTTCCAAAAATCCCCCGTACCGGGCTTTCCCGGCGGCGGGCGATCCTAAGGACCGCCGCCATCAGACCGTGCCGCTCCTCCGGCTGCGACCAACCTCCGTCCTGCGTAGCAGCTGGCCTCGCCCCCAGGGGAGACCTAAGGCTCTCGCAGGGCTGGCGACTGCTAGCGAGCGCCGTCCCTAGCGCTGCTTCCTAGCTGTCCGCCGCCAGCTCCAACACCCTCGTCCCTCCGCTGATCCGTCCGTACCCCTCTTCGCCAAAAAATATTTCGCAAACGCCGCCCCCGCCCCATCGTCGGGAGAGTATCTGCGAGTATTTAGTCGCGGAAAAGACATATCGGACGGGCCGAGCGGGAGATCCATGTGCCGGTGTACGGATATTAAGTTTTTCCAAAACCCACCGTACCGGGCTTCCCGACAGCTGTTGATCCCTCGGATCGCAGCTGTCGGTACCTCGTTCAGCCCCCTACCGTGCCAAGCCTGGCACGGCTATGGGGATACCAGCGCCCACCGCGTGGAGGTAGAGGTAGGTGCCGACGGGCCTGCGAGCGCACCCCTCTCCGGGGCCGCCGTCGCTGCGCCGCCGGCGGGCGCCACATGGGACTAGAGAACATCTGGCACGGGGGCACGAGAGCCAGCCGGACACCGTCTACAACTTAGTTATTTTCTCTTCCCAGCCCCCGAAGGAGGAGGGAAGACTCGGCTAGGTGGCGAGGTGCGTCGGGAGGAGCAACTACTACCTCGGGCGGGGAAGAGCACGGATCGAGACGGGACCGACGACGACTTGAGCGAGGGGTTTTTTCACATGCCTTTCCCCCTAGCTCCGGCACGACCGGAGTCGCACGGTACCCGAGGCCAGGCACGTTCGCCTCGACCAGCTAAAGTTGACCCGCCTCGCTGATCAGCATCCCCGCAACGCTTGGAGCATGCCGCGTATCGTGGAGACTAGCGACACTTTTTTTTTAATACTGTATCCGAAAAAAAAACGTATGGATTGAAAGCTAATAAATACTTGGTTACGTGTATGTTTTAAACGGTATCGTTACTACCAATGGAGAGGTTGGGATCCGTGGTTCACGGTCTAGCCCCTATTAATATAAGACTACTAACGGCACATACAGGGGGGGCCAGAGACAACAACCGGTTTCACCCGGTACATGTTGCAAACAATTTCGATTTTCCTCTTGAGATTGATCGGCGCGCCCTAGATGTGGAGAGTCGACCACCATACGGTTGAAACAATTCTGCAGCTCGACAATGGTTAGATGAGTAGCTAACTTCGCACGGTGCAACATGGCGCGCGTCGTGAGAGTCAAATTCGCCATGCAAGTTATAGAATGGTTGCCTACGAATGTCAGCCGTCATGTCGTTAATGTCACCCTTCCAACGTCTGTCGAAGTCGTTGAACAACTTGGTGTACTGAAAAATGTTGTTAACTTGATTGAGAGCTATGAGAGAGTTAATGGCAATGTCCTTGATGTTAGCCAAAAGACTCGTCTTCTAAAATGCATGAACGAACTATGTAAAATATCGCGAGACTTGTCTTATGGTCTTGGCACTTAACCACTAATTAAAAGTAGGTAGGTCCACCAAACTGTGACGTAAACCAAATGACCGCGTTGTAGGTTTCGGGGTCGAGTAAAAACATTAACAAGCGCCGCGGCTGAAACTTCAGCTAACATTCCAAGTCCCTTGCGTCAGTTCCGTCCTGTCGAGATGTCGGAATTGCTGTCTTGCGGTGATTCTCGGTCAAGGAAACATGAAGTCCATCGAAGTTTGTAGCAAGCGGCGGAAATTGCATGCGTAAATCCGAGGAATCATCTCTTGCCAAGTGGTTAAAGAAGCCCACAATGCTTCCATACTGAACAATAATCACCAGCGGTAAAACCATCCGAGAAGAGGCAGTCTTTATGTAAGTCATCGTTATGGATCAATAAGAGATGTTTCTCCCTAAAGACATCACGAAAAACTTGCCAAGACGCAACAAATCCAAATTGCAGAAGCTCATGCGACGGCTTATTGTACTTGACGTTATCCGTTTGAGTAGGCGTACTAGTTTGCCCATCAATCGTAAAAGTTGAAGGAACGACGTAACTATCCGCCAAATGAGTCGCCTCGTTGTCAATTGCTGCCTCAATCTTAGCAACGGTACGCCAATGAGAAGCAATGAAGTTCGACGTGGCAGCCGCCGAAACTATCTAGACGTATTGCTTCATCCCATCCGACAACGTATTCGAAACTACTTAGACACGTACCAACTGGAAATCGTCTCTCGAGGATGACAATCCGGTTTCACGTAACACTACTCGCGCAGCTGCTGCTACATGTGTTTCATTATCTAAGATTCCGCTAGCATGAAACCATACCTTGCCTGAAAAAGCTTTACGTTACAAAACGAATCGGATGTCGCTTGCCGGAGCACTTCCAACAAATACCAAGATCACCACTTAATTCCGGGGTCCCTAAGAAGTCATTGTCAACGAAAGGTCTTCGATAGTCTTGCAAGTGTCAACATTTGGATCCAAACGCTCCGAAACTAGTGTGGCAATGTGTTTAGAGAATAAATTGCATAACAATCAAGTAAGGGTAATGTAGAAAAAGCGTGCGAGAGCGCAATTGTCTACAATGTAGTCGACTATAATTAGAAAGAGAAAATACGAAAAGCGGCTTGTCTCCTCCCTCCACTACGTTTGCTAAAGTAGCCCAACCTAGCTCGCCTTCAGTCCTAAAGCGTCACGCGACCATCGGAAGCTCGTCTCGTGATGTATTGGATGTCGCCTCGGACATACTTTATCCGGCGCATCGTGTCGCTTAGTCAATCTCACTAATAAACACGCTAGTACTATACTGGGACTTGAGATGATTACATCAGTGGATGTAAAACTGCGGGTGTACACTTCCTTGGAGTGTACGGAATACAACTAGTAGCGAGACGTGCAAGTCCTATAGTCATTTGCACTGCATTAGGACGATACTCGCCACCACATATAGGTGTAGACCGCCATACAAACTCCTTCATGCGGGCATTACTTTTAGAATGTAACGAGCGAGAGTCCACCGCACCCATGCTTGGGAAACGTCAAAATGCCACCAAAATGGCCAAGCGATCAACAAGATCAACCGCCGTAATAGGAGACAACCGACCCCCGTCCTCAAGAGCAAAGAGGTAATAGTCATGAACATATTGAATGGACGGATACGCTTTTTTTCGATTGTCTACTATAATATCGAGGGACTACTATAATAAGTCCCTCTAGTGCCTCGGGAGAATGTGTGGTACACGTACCACGTTTGTGGTACACGTACCACAAAAAGTGGGCATCTTTGGAGCCCCCAGACAGACCCCCAAAAAGTATTTCTCATTCAAATATGGGCCAAGATCATGCATAAGCCCAGATTCAACTCATTTTCTTTTAAAAATTGAAAATCGGCCGCAGCTATTCGCCATGGCGTCGATTTTGGCCTCATCTACCCACCCGAGCAGTAGCGCTCGGCACGTTCGGATAGGTCAAAGAGTATCGGCTCGTAGGGGGCCTATAGAGGAGCTAAGACCCGGCTCGACGCGCCATCAACGTGCTCGGAAGTATGGCTTAGTCATTGCGTCGGTGGGATCGAAGTTGTGGACTGTGCGGTGGGATGATGGTGCCGAAACTACCGAGCGATCCACTCAACTCCGGTCCGAACTACCTACTGCCGGGCAACAAACTGCTTGTTCATCGCCTCCCACGCCTGGCGATGACCACTTGAATTGGAAATCAACAGCTCCTCACCCTCCCAGTACCTTGCCCGAGTTTCGTGGAGAGTTTTTGTGTGCCGACGCCGGTATGCGCGCGTTGCCGACGGAGGGTACTGGTAGTGAAATGGCAGAAAACTTGACTTTTGAAAACGAGCCGGCACTACCCACCGACGCATCTCCTTCCGAGAACGCGTCCGCAGCTCGAATCATAGCGAGTAACATCACTCAAGCAACGCATAGTACTGACCCCGACGCCCTTGAGGAGGAGGACCCTCAAGACCAGCCTCACCTAGCGTTAGATAGCGACGAGGAGGAGGATGGAGCGGACGAACACCCACTTCGCGAGGCTGAAGAGTACCTACGCCGACTGGTTGGTGATACTGTAGAGAAGATGACAACAGGAGAGGAGACTGCTATTTGGACGGTTGTTCCTGGAGTTGCCACAGACACTCGTAGAGAGAGGATCGCTAACTTTAGAGAGAAGGGAGTAGGCCTTAAAGGTGGAATCCCAACGTTTAAAGATGGCGAAGTTGACTTGCTTTCCCTATGGCTACACCTTTACCCGGGAAAAATCGAAGAAGATCTATACCGCTTAAACGAGGAGGGCTTTAGGAAAAAAGCAGGTTGGAAACCAGTCACACAGCATGAATGGGTTGTCTTCATTGGGATAATATATGCTGCTCGACAGTTTAATCAACTCGGGAAGGAACTTTGGACATCAGAGGCGACAGGAGTGAGGGAGGCACCTGATTTTGAACGCTTCATGAAGAGCTACCGCTTCAAGCACATCCGCCAGATGGTCATGTACTCTAAGGCAGACCTCTCAGCTTCCCAAATTGACCCTTGGGCTATGTTTCGTCACATGGTTAACGACTTCAACAACAATAGGGCAACGGCACTTCAACCGGGGATGACTCAGACACTGGATGAGTCCATGTCTAGCTACAAGCCCCGTAAAGACAAGCGAGGAGGCTTACCAAACATATCTTTCATTCTACGTAAGCCCAAGCCCTTGGGAACCGAGTTCAAGACGATGTGTGATGCTGACACTGGAGTAATGACGTGGGTTGAAGTGCAAGAGGGGAGGACGGCTATGAGACAGAAAGCATTTAGTCGGGACATGGGAACGACGTGTGCTACTGTTGTGCGCGCGATGGAATCAACCGCCATCCAACCTGGGACAACACTACTTGGCGATAGTTGGTTTGCGTCTGTTAAGGTGCGAAGGTGTATGAGTGTGCATGAATCTTAGGGGACTTAAAAGTGATACTGAACATATGTTACACGTTCCTTTAGACTGCGTTACAGGCATCCAAGAGGGGGCACCATTTCATTGGTATTGTGAAGACAAGCCACGCTCGCTTCCCCAAGCAATACATTGAAGAAAAATTAAAGGGGAAGAATGCTGGGAGCAGGCTAGTGCTTACCACCAAGCTGGAAGGGGTCGACCTCGTCGCGATGGGCTACAAGTACAACAAAAGGAAGGTCATCCACTTCATTGCCACAGCAGGAGCAGCCAACACCTTTGACGGAGACGACCCCTACATGCAACGATGGGCCGACGAGTATGGCAACATATGTGTTCGAGCCATTCCACGACCAGCCCTTGCTTCAGAATATTTTTCAAAGAGCCCCCGTGTCGACAACCATAACCAATCGCGCCAGCACGACCTTGCGCTAGAGGAGCTATGGCAGACACAAGACTGTTGGTTCCGCTTATGGACAACTTTTATGGGCATTCACCTGGTTGATTGCTGGAAGCTCTGCCGTTTCCATCTCCCGTCTTCCCACCAGCTCGCCACAGGTAGTGTCGTAGACTTCTCCGACAAGTTAGCTGCCGCCCTCCTCAAGAACTCTCTTCCTCATGATATTGATAGGCGAACTGTGACGCCTCGTCGCATTTTGCCTGCAAAACGCGTGATGGCCGACATCGGAAACCCGCCGTCACGAGGACAACACCGCCGCGGACAATACCCTCGCGTACGAGTCGGCAAGCACATGAAAACAAAACAAAGCCGTTGCAAGTTGTGTCAAGCGGAGAAGAAAGAGAGCTATACCTCATTCTTTTGCCGTGACTGTGGAATACCGCTTTGTGTGGCTTCAAACCGCCATGAGCGGGACTGTTGGACGCAACACGTCGAGAGCTCCTTGGACGAGCTCCATCGCTCCGCCGTTCTCAACAGCGCTTGCACTCCCGACTTGGCACACTCTCGCGCAACCCCGACTACCCATGGTTGTTAAATCCTCTTGACTACTTGCTTTGAAAAGTGTAGGGCTTATGATAGAGTTTGAACCGACTTTGGTCCTTGAAAGGTGGGAGGATGGCCCGACAGGGAGGTAGTGCGCTCTAAGTGTGAGCAGCGTGTACTGTACCAAACGGACTTCTTCCTT
The DNA here is from genome assembly GCA_026401115.1 of Tetraselmis chui. Classification (NCBI taxonomy): domain Eukaryota; kingdom Viridiplantae; phylum Chlorophyta; class Chlorodendrophyceae; order Chlorodendrales; family Chlorodendraceae; genus Tetraselmis; species Tetraselmis chui. The sequence continues at coordinate 151,163 of JAPMLY010000054.1, read as the reverse complement.
GACAGCATTTAATAATTAAGTACTAATGAAAAATATCGCTCCGTACCACACGTTTTTGTGGTACACGTACCGTACCACACATTCTCCCGAGGCACTAGGAAATCATTCTTCTGAATGGTAAACGTCGCCCGCGCCCCATAGCGACCGCGCCCACAAACGGACCTCTAGGGCCTGCTAGGGTGTCGGTGCGGGTTTTATCCTTACCGCCTGGGATGCCAGTCCAATAATACTATCTCGGGGGCGCCAATGAAAAATAAACGAATACATACGGCTTACAGGTACCCGTATCCTACTGTTACGTAGTATTTGTTCCTTGTACCGTACAGGTACCGGTACGTCACCGGTAAAGGTACCGTAGCACGACATTAATACATTGGACAACAGGAAGCACTGGATGAAAGAATGGCCGCCCATGCAGATGCGCGCAACCGCCCACACAACTTCGAGAACGCAGTCTAGTGCTCGGACACGGGGCGGTCTCTGCTGCTGATCAGAGCCTCTAAATTCCGCGAGTTGCTGTCAACCAAGTATCCTAGTTGTTCGGTGCGCCAGCGCCCGCCGTTCACCTTATTCTCACCGTACATATCACTAAAAATATAACGAAAAGGGTACGGGTAGTCGGGAACGCAGTACGCACCGACAACCTCTATCGTCCGTCGTAAGCACTGACTCTTGCCTCACCCATTCAGTGCAATACCTCTGAGTGCCGCGTCTTCGCAATTGTCGCTAGGCTGTTTATCCGTCTACACGCGCGGCCTATCCATGCCACCTATTTCTTTGGTCCGCTGTCGACTCACCGCATCGCAGCATAACGAGTCGGATTAACGGCGACGCGGAACGACTCGACACGACACGCGTGACGCTCGTCGGAATGACAAACACCAGACTCACTTTGCTCGCTCCTGTCGCATCATCGTAAACAGACATATAGAGGCGGGCCGCGGTGGGACGCGAGCAGGCAACACACCTCCCGCGTGCGCTGTGGATGCGCTGAGCGGAGGGGTGGAGCGCGTACTAGTACTGGTACTACGGCTGCTGCTGCTGACGGTGGTGGTTGGGGGCGGAGAGGGTACGGCGATATGGGCGAGAGGCTGAAGCCGTGGCGCGCCAAACCCACTCCGGTGCGTCCTCTGCCACTTCATCATACTCCAGCACAGGTAGCTGTACCGTGCATGCATGCTACTGGGCAGCGGAGCGCACTCTCCATAGTAGGCAGCGCTGGACAGACGCTCATACTCTGCGACACTGCCTCTCAGCGACGTGGGAAAACGGGGGAATGGTGAGAGGGAGGGAGAGGGAGGAGGGGGGGGTTGAGCACAGGTGGGTACGGCTACTGAGAGAGAGAGGGGGTGGGCTGTGCGTCGTTGCAGGAGCTGGCTGAGTTGATCCAGAGGGTGCCCACCACGCGGCTTTACCTCGTGCAGCGAAGCGGCCCGACCTCCTTCATCCTTCGCGGTGACGACTCTGAGAAGAAGCACCGCGTGATGCTGGGCGCCACACCCAGCTGCAGCTGCTGGTGCGCCCCCCTCCCCCCCAACAATAGCACAACCACAACCACAATCACAACCACAACAGTCCTCCTCCCCTCTCTGACCCACCACAGCCGGCTCTGTGTCTCACCTCGCCGCTCTCCCCCTTGCCGCGCATGACCTCAGCCCCGGCAGCAGCTCCGGCGGGTGCAGAGAGCTGTGTGTGCATGTGCTGTTTGTGATGATGAAGATTCTGCGAGTCCCCCCCAGTAACCCACTCATCTGGCAGCTCTACCTCACAGGTATCCACCTCCCACACATTTACCCTCCCGCATCCAGTTTCCACCTTGATCTGCGACCAGCTGCGATCGTGGTCTGATCGCATTGCATGTTCCCTCAGATCGCGAGCTGGACGAGGTGCTCCGCTGTACCACCGCGCCACAGGTGGAACACCCCCCTGCCTTCCCTCTCATGGTCTCATTTTGGCGTGCTTGATGCAGATGGCGCCCTCCTGCCCCCGCTGAGCTTTACTTTCTTTATGTAGGCGGCTCTGAGCTGCGGTGTGTCTGCCTGTGTCAGGTGGTGGAACGGAAGGAGGCGAAGGCGAAACGAAAAGAAAGGACGGTGGGGGAAGTGGACCGCAAGCCGTTGTGTGAGGTATGTCACCGCGTTGGCTGTAGGTCATCATGATCGCGTTGTTCCAGGCCTTCCTTGTCGGTGGTTTAAGGGTTGACGCGCGCTGGGGCGCCTTGTCGGTTTGGGACGGGCGCAGGAGGAGCCGTGCCCCATCTGTTACGACGACATGACGACGGCAGATGAGGCGGAGCTGGTGTACTGTCGGTTCAGCTGCGGAAACAGCGTGCACGGGAAGTGCATGCGCATCTGGAGCGATCACCAAGCAACGCTGGGTGCGCGAACCCCCTCTTCTCCTTCTCACTCATCTCTCTTCCTTGCAAGAATAATAAGGGTATGGTTAACTGCCTTGTGTATGTCACATAGCATGGATTATTGTTTAAGAAAATAGATAGTAACCATTCGACACCATTCATTTCCATTTTGACAATGGGCTACGATGCTTGTGAGACATTATTTTCTCGCCGGAATACACCACGCAGACCCACCGGCCTACCAACCATCTACAACACACACACGATATACCCTCCCCCCCCCCCCCCCCCCCCCCCCCCTCCAAACTCAACCACACGTATATAAATACACACACACACACACACACACACACATACACACACACACATACACACACATTCGCTCTCATTTTTGAGAGTATTGCTATGCTGTCAATTTGAGAGGAGTCTAAGGGGGGCTATCGTGCGACTGGTATAGATTTACGTGCATGTAGACTAGACAGCGAGACATAAAGAGAATGCCTTTAAATTTGTATGCTACTATGCAACTATTTGAATTCTATCATTATGGTGCTTATCATCATGTTGATTGCTGCCATACTCTTAAGCCATTCACCTTTGAGGACCGCTCGCCTTTCTCTGACTACTCCGCTGCGCCACCGCCAGGCACGGCGCTGAGCTGTCCGCTCTGCCGCGGCGACTGGGGTGACTTCAAGTGGCGACCCGTGGCCATCCCTCGTAAGAAGAAGCAGGCGGCTCCGTCGCCGGCCCAGGCGGGGTTCCACCTGGGCACGCGCTGCGCGGGCTGCCGGGCATCGCCCATCGCAGGGACGCGCTACCGCTGCGTTGTGTGCGGCGACCTCTCCCTCTGCCAGGCCTGCTTCCAGGTGAAAGGCACCAATCATGACATAAAGACACCGCAAATGTCTGCTCTTACTCTTGAAATGGAAGTGATGCTGTGTGGTACGACTGTGGCTGTGTGTCACTGTGCGGGGAGGGGAAGGGGGGTGGCTAATACGGCGGTTGGATGTGTGCGCAGGCCGGCCACCACCCGCAGCACCCTCTCGCATGTAAAGAGACGCCCAGCGGCTCGGAGACGCTGGCGGAGCGCGATGAGCTGATGCCCAGCGCCGCCGCGCTGTCTAGCTCCCCACAACCTGTGCGCCCGCCCTCCCTCCTCTTTCCCTCTCTATCATCCACTCCACTGTCCTTATGAAACACATCCAAATTGAGTTACCGGACGCACAAATTTAAGGAGTGAATGTATTGGGCTCTCTGCATGAATGTTCTCTTCGTGCTACACATGTCTTCATATGCACGTTATATTCGACGACGCCCACGCAGTGTTCGCCCACGCATTTGTTTCTTCTCCGGTGGCAGTCACAGCGCTGTTCGCGCACCCAGCTACGAGAGCGAGTGAGGAAACATTTGTGGATCAGCTCATAACATTGCGTCCTTTAGATTTTGGTCGCCACAAAACTTAATATTGTACAATCGCAACTCATCTAAACAGAGCTAAGTTGAATTTGGCAGTTTGGGTTCTTGGTGGCACTGGCTGACTTTTGCAGACTGCTGTTGTTGGTTCATGCGCAGGGGGAGTCCGAGACGGGTAGCTCGGGTCGACCGCCACACGCGCATGTCCCAACGACCGGCAACACCAGCATGAGTCGCAGCACGTCGGGGACTCGCCAGCGGCGGAGGAGTCTGCCCGCGAGCAACGGCAGAGCGATGGCCTCCAAGGCGAGGCTGCCTCCGTGGCAGAGCCCGGACGCGCGGGAGGCGCTGGATGGGGGGCCAGCAAGCAAGTGAGCGCCTGCATGTATACATACGCCTGAGCTTTACCTTGCTTTCGAAATGAGTGTACCCTCCTTCGTGCTCCCTGTCGTGTTTGGTCGCCGAACGGGGATGGCAGCTGTCATGAGCTACTGCGTGTGCGGCACCCATTGTCACGGACTCAATCCAAACATCTGAGTCGGTGGAGCGCATCTACATGCAACATTTCCATTTTGTTTTCTCATCAAGTGGGCGCATTCAACACATGACTCAGCCACCCATTGCGAGTAACGTAATCAACACAGTCAACCGAACCGTTCTAATTTATGTATATGTCGCATTTTCATTGAATTTGCTCATTTTGACAATCAGAGTGAGCTCATTCAGTGCGGAATAGTGTGCCCAACCCCACCCGCATCGTTGCTTCGACCGTCGACGTCCATCTTATTCGTTGCGTTGGCTGCTTGATCTCTGTTGCCGTGGCTACGGCTGAGGCCGTGTTCGCTATTTTGTGTGGTGCAGAGCGCTCAGCCTGGGCGAATGTCTCAGTATCGGCTCCGCCGCGGGTCTGCAGCAGTCGCCGGCTCCCGGGGCGCACAGCGGCGGAGAGGCGACGGACGGTGCGGACAGGGGCGGCGGCGGGGGCGGGCACAGGCTGCCGCCGCACGGGGCCAAAGCGACGGCAGGTATAGCAGGAGGGGACTTTCACCGCAGCAAGTCAAGCACGATGGGGCGCAGCAAGGTGTGACTGACCCTCCTGCCACCCACTCGAAGCTGCCGCCCCGACTCGAACATTCCGGCTTGGCATGTGTTGAAAGGTGGGGTGGTGTTGATGGATGGCGTCCAAATAGTGAAATTGGCTGAATTTGCAGCCTCCTGGGTGGTGGATGTCCAATGGCTGCTTATTTCGGTTGATGGTGGAATTGCGATGTGACATAACTGAGTATGTTATTGGCGGTGAAAGCAAAAGGTATTGTAGAAGATATGCTGATCTTACCTGGCACGCCATAGTTTTGGGTTTTGGGAAGTACAATGACTATAGGAGCAGGTATGGTTAACAGTCGTGGCGTTCCCCTTGGTGCTTTGGGTCATCTTACCTATGTTGCCGTCAGACGGTCAATGGCTGTCATGTATTGCAATTGAGAGGGGAGGGGAGGGCATACTATGGTGTGAGTGGGCAGTCTTTTAATTTCGCACGCATTTATTAGCGCATTTATTAGTTGGGTACCGAACGACGCTCTTCTTTGTCGCCGGTGTTTGAATTTTTTAGACTCGGAAGCAATTATTGCTCTGCCCAGAAATGTTTTTGAATAGTCGAAAAACTCGCATTGATTTTACATATTTTACATTACACTTTGGATGTGTTTTTAAAACCCAATGTGCATTTCTACGCCCCCCCCCCCTTTCCCTCCCCTGAACACGCATGCCCTTTACCCTTACTATTCTTAGTCCAGCCACAGGTCAAAGTTAAGTTTTACCGCCCCATTTCTTCGGTGCACCTGTCTGTCTGAAATTGTGACAACGTTGCTTTCTCATTTTCCCACGCCCACATCCAATGTATCCATCTGTATTTCATTGCGGCGCTCCAGCAGCAGCACCGCGGCATCGCGTCTCACCCATTATCTTGTCAAACTAACCATGGCCCCTCTCACCTCCCCCTTTTTCCCTGCCAGCCGCACCCCTCTGCTCAGCTGCCGTCGTTGGACATCGCCGGCAGTACCATCCGCGGCCTCCAGGCGGCCCCCGACGGCGGCCAGTCGGACGGCAACGGGGCGACTGCTGCAGAGGCGGCCGCCGTCGTGCAGCGCGAGCCGTCGGGCAGCGGAGTGCTCACCTCCCACCGCGGCTCGCGACGGCCGCCCAAGCGGAGCACCTCCATCACCTGGGGCGACCTCCCGCCGCCGGAGCCCGCCTCGCTGCCTGGCCTCAACGGCACCGCGGTCAGGGCGGCGGCGCACCGTGGCAGCTCCAGCGACGGCGAGGCCTGCACGCCCAGCGGACAGCAGGTACCCCCCCCCCCCCCCCCCCCCCCCCCTTTATAATATACCCTCACAATTGTAGCAGATGTTCTCATTAATTTGGAGGCAATTAATTGTAAGTAAATGGGCGTTGCTTTGATTTATGGATTATATCACTTTCTTTCGGTGGTTTTAGTGTTAATAATGATAATATACCCGCTCTGTAAATTAATTATAAGTAAATCAGCGTTGCTTTGATTTATACATTGTGGTTTTAGTATTAATAATAATAATTCACCCGCGCTGTTAGTTTTTGCGGCTTCATTTTTGAGTATCCTCTTTTTCAACGGTGCACTTTATTTTTGGTCTCGCCCATGACTACCTCAGTCCGTCTCTTTGCGCCGCCGACTCCGGTGCACTCTATTTTCGATCTCCATGTGTACTATGCACATTTCCCTACTTTTCGACGCCGCACTCTCAATGTCGATCTTTGAACAGTGGTCGAGTTGTCTTAGGCGTGGGTGAGTCCCGGTGCGGCGGCAGACGAGACATGGGGCAGTGTGGGCGGGGTGCAGGCCTCACTGACCTCTCCAAACCAATTCATAATATTTGAAATTAACATGAGTAGTGTGGAAAATTAGGGACTGAAATGGCGCAGCGCAGTCATTTATTAAAACCGATGTGAAGGTTACCGTGGAATCTGACATTTATTTATTTGATTCCATATCATTACTTAGCCACAGAACCCCTCTGTCTACCTACCAGCAATCTACTGTACCGTGCCATTATTTATTATTAACGAACGTCGTGCCGTATAGTCAAGTCAAACCGAGGCGGCATCAGCGTTGCGACCCACTCTCTCATTCCTCCCTTTCCTCTCTCACTGTCGCCTGCTTGTGTACGACGGTGAGGAGCGGCATGAGATGGAAGCGTCGTTTCCCCCGGGGGGGGGGGAGGGATCCTGCCCATGTGCTTTGCTGACTGTGGTTTCTGTCGGGTTGCCAGGCTGGCGGTCAGGGCTCGGTGCCGACAGGGGTGGCGCCGAAGCCGGCCGCCGCCGATGGCGTTCAGATTGGAGGGATCACCAGTTCGCTGCGCAGACGGCGACAGAGTACGAGCTCCGTCCCCTCGGGTGAGTCCCCTGCCGCCCTCCGCTCGACACCGCTGCCGCCGGTGTCCCCAATGCTGACGTCGTATTTACAAAAGCAGTGATAAATTGTATGAATAAGCATTGAGATGACGTTTCAGTTTGCTACGGAAGCGAGGTTATGTCCATTAAGCGTTAAACGAACGGTGGAGAACAGTTGGCTTTCAGTGTTTCATTATGTTTAGACTTGTGAAACCTACGTCGTCTTCCGCGAGGCGACTTCTAGTTGATGATGAACAGCCATCCAGATTATTGTGCTTTTCGTCGGAACATGTAATATCCTACTACAGAAATTTGTTAAAGCTGTGTGTGTGTGTGTGTGTGTGTGTGTGTGTGTGTGTGTGTGTGTGTGTGCGTGTGTGTGTGTGTGTGTGTGTGTGTGTGTGTGTGCGTGTGTGTGTGTGCATGTGTGTGTGTTTGTGCATGTGTGTGTGTTTGTGTGTGTGTGTGTGTGTGTATGTGTGTGTGTGTGTGTTTGTGTGTGTGTGTGTGTGCGTGTGAGTGTGTGTGTGTGTGTGCGCGCGCGCGAAATTAGCAGAAATGCATTACTTATGCACAACTACAGGCTACTCGTTGCTGTGTATTCCGGCAGAGGCAGAATTTGCCAATGTATGTATTCTTGATATGTACGATGCGCCTCTTATTACGGCGAATTACACTATTGCGCTTCGGAATGGCAGCAGAGTCGGCGCTTGAAATGTCTGTCGGCTCGGAAGTAGTTTGGCGTTCATCGTATTTTAGTGAGATTTGGATTTCTCGGATTTTTCTCAGAGACTTACTCGGCGCATTGAATGCTGAGCCATGTATGTGCGACCTCGAAGTATGTCTGTGCTCTATAACGCACGCCGCTTTCTCAGCTTCCGTCGTCTTCTCAGCTTCCGCGAGACATACGGGTGCCGCGAAGAGGGTTGACGGCTCTGATTGGCCGCGACAGGCCGACAGAACGCGATGTGCTTCGGAACATTACTTGTAACATTGGAAGCAATGATTGTCATTATTTGCGATCTCGGAATTCACGTCGACGACCGTTTGTCGAGGATTGTGTCGATCTCGTCCACTAACTGGCTGTCTCTATCACGACCGCCAGACCTGCCCCAGATCGACTCGCCCTTCGCCCCGCACGCCGGCGTCACCGGTCTCGGACTGGGCCGTGATGGCGAGGACGGCGGGGAAGACGCGCCGAGTCGTCCCGTCCGGCCCACCGGCGCAGCGGAGCGGGAGGCCGGACCGCCGGCAGGCGAAACATGGGGTGGCCGTCGACTGCCAGCCATTCGCAAGGGCCCAACCAAGAAAATGGACACCTCGCCCAAGACAGGTCGGCCACACGCCCTGCGTTTGTATTTTTTTACCGCCCTGTGCCATTATTATGCGTCTGTCATATAAGCATATCAGTGATGACAATGTAGCCACTAAACATATGTAATGCTCTGTAATGGTTCTTGTAATTCATTTGTGCTAAACATATATGTTTAAGACTTATAAATACTGTAGTTTGACTGTGCTACTTACTTACAGTAATCATATAAGCATATCAATGATGACAATGTAGCCACTAAACATATGTAATGCTCTATAATGGTTTTTGTAATTCATTTGTGCTAAACATATATGTTTAAGACTTATAAATACTGCAGTTTGGCTGTGCTACTTACTTACAGTATTCATATAAGCATATCAGTGATGACAATGTAGCCACTAAACATATGTAATGCTCTATAATGGTTTTTGTAATTCATTTGTGCTAAACATATATGTTTAAGACTAATAAATACTGCAGTTTGACTGTGCTACTTACTTACAGTAATCATATAAGCATATCAATGATGACAATGTAGCCACTAAACATATGTAATGCTCTATAATGGTTTTTGTAATTCATTTGTGCTAAACATATATGTTTAAGACTTATAAATACTGCAGTTTGACTGTGCGACTTACTTACAGTATTCATATAAGCATATCAATGATGACAATGTAGCCACTAAACATATGTAATGCTCTGTAATGGTTTTTGTAATTCATTTGTGCTAAATATATATGTTTAAGACTTATAAATACTGCAGTTTGTCATATAAATACTTACAGTATTCATATGAGGACAAGCGGAATTCCTATTTGAGAAGCCGAGTTATTCCTTTTTCGCGTCGGTCCGTATCCAATGGGTCCTCGAGCTCCGCGAGCGCACTTATTTTTCTCGTTCCGCGGAACAGCGACCTTCACTTCCTGCCCCCTCGCTTCCGTCCTCGCGGCGCAGCTTTCTTCGTGGTCATCCTCTCGTTTGCCCTCAGTTGGCCATAAAACGCAAAACTCATGGAAATGCGGCTGGTCTCGGGCCTGTTTACACACACACAATCGGAATAAAAGTATAATTAACTGGTCACGTATTTAGGGTTTCTAGGGTTTTTGTCAGCCCAGCGTCTCTGTCCTCACCGGTTTTACCCACCTGTGCCTTGCCTGTGGCTCACTGTCATGTCTAACGTTCCCTCGTCCTCGCATTATGCCCCCGTGCGATCTCCCTGGTTCCCCTTGTACATTTCTTTTCTATTTTTCTCTTTCCAATGCGCTGCGCATTGGTTTAGTCAGCTTCCATTTTGATAGCTGCTACTTTATGCAGTACATTAGAATGTGAGCGCGACAGCGGCGGCTTCTGTCCCCACACCCCACTTCTGTCCCCAATTGGAGAAGCTCCCAACAGTCTCGGCTCACCATCCGGGGATACTAGCTTTGGAGCGCGTTTGTGCTGTAGCGGTTTGGCTGATGGTTCGCCTTTCATTCGGGATGTGCGCCAGAACCGATGGCTGTCGAGGCGGAAGAGTCGTTGGACGCGCTGTGTATCGGGACCTCCCGGAAGCCCACCGGCGCGCCGCCCCCGCCCCCTCCCGGCATGAAGTCCGTCGCGCACGCTCGGCGAATGTTCGGCAACAAGCTGTTACTCGGGGGCCGCAGCGACCCCGTCCCCGTGCCTTCCGGAACTATCGCTGGGCTGGCCGATACCGCAGGGCTGCACATCAGCCGACTGGAGGGACAGGTAACCCCCCACCCCCTTGACACACACCCACATCCCGTTTTAGTCGCGGCGTGCGCCTAATCCGCTGCCGTTTATTTAGTTTATTTTCCTCTTTAATCGGGCTTAGGTTTTTTTCTCTTTTCTTCTTTTCGCTTGGTGGCCTCCGCTGCTTTTTTTTTACTATAGTTCGGGATGAAGTGTATTTGTAATTTTCATATTGCGAATTGACACTTGTATTCCTTATGGACTTTTATCAGCCCTTCCGTAAACAATTTAATTTGACGTATTTCGCAATCATATTCTTAGGAACGCGGCCCTATTTAGTTTTGATAGATTATTGGCAGCATTGTATTTTATTTTGTGCTTCTGTGTTATTTTGGGCATTGGCTCCATTCATTATTGTCTCGAGAATACCCCTTTTTCTTCTCTTCCATGGCACTGTGTTATTCTGGGCACTTTAATTGTTTTGATTACAGCAATATGAAATAGTCACCCCTGTGCCTTTCTGGTGCCCGTGCGCGTTTGCGTGTTGACATGATCATTGCGTAATGCGGAGGGCCGCCTTTGCAACTCCCCCTCTTTGTTGTCATACCTACTGCTGACAGCATACATCATGTAATTGTAACTAAGAAATTAACATGCTACGTGTCACAGTCGATCCTTTTTCATATTGAATTTGGTTCCATGAGTGCCCCACTCCGCGTGCGTGCTATGCTTGACTCGCGACCACCTTTCCTAACGTTGTTTGACGGTCACTTTCCCCGTAATTCAGCCCAACTCCTCAGCCCCATTCTTCGCCCTCACACTTGTGGTGTCCCTCATGTCAGGCGGCAGGGCAGCCGAGTCGCTACATGTCGGTGTTGGACACATTCTTCGAGGGTCCCGGCTTTGACCCCACCTTTCAAACTCGTCGCAACAACGACAGCGGCGGCGGAGCGCACAGCCTCCCACCGCGCTTCACCATCCCCGTCATCGTGACTTCGGGCGAGGAGGGGCGGGAGTGGGTGACGGAGGTGAACTCGCCCGGGGCGGGCGGCACGCCGGCGATGACGATGGCACTGCCGGACGCGCGGCGGACGCTGGCGTGCTCTCTTGACAGCCCTACCGCACAGCTGCCGTTGTGGATCCAGGCGGACGCGTCGTTTAGTTCGGATACCTAATTCCTTCACCCGACACCCCTCCCCCACCTCTCCCGGGTAACGTGTACTACTGGTATGTTCCATGACGGCATTTAAACCATCAACGCTTGGTGTTTCAATGAGCGGCCAGACTGTGTCGAATTCACCGTCTCTTCGTCACTCCCGGAACTCCGTTGAACACTCAGGCATTGCATTGTATTAAGAATCTGTAACTCTGTTTGATTTGCTGTGATTGAATGCAATGGTTTACAAAACGTGCCAGTTTCACACCGCAGAGTGTCTGCTACGGGCCATCTTGCATGTTCCATTCAGGTCTTAGTTGCAGCGATTGAATACAATTATGGTGTTCGATGCTGAGGCAACTGTGGAATGCTGCGATTAGCATGTCAGTGAACGAGTGCCCTCGGTGGGTCCCTTGCTGGCCATGGACATGGCTTCTTTCCCCGACGACATGAGTTGCGCGGGGGGCGGGATCCGTATCCGTGTGTAAATGGGAAGGCCCACCGCGGAGTAGATTGTAAACCGTTTGTGTTATTATGTCGCTATTGATGGTTGCCGCTTCTCAGCTAAAGCTCAGTTGAAACACATGGCAAAGTGCGTATATCTATGGGAGTGTTGTGAGAGACGAGCTTGGCATCGCACGAACTCGCCCTCCCTTGGAATAGCGACATTGAGCCCTGATAAGCCACCACTTATTATATATTAGCAAGTAAACGTAGGCGAGACAGGGATTATCGTGCCTGACCTGGGTGGTAGTAGCTTTAGGGCCCCAGTACTCTGCTGGTGTTGACAGCCCTATGAGGATCTCGAACCCATGCGACACGACATCGACTTGATGGCAACGACCCTCCCCTCATGCATGCATTCTCCTGGCTCTCCCGATGAACGCATATCCATTTATTTTCCTACTATCTGCTTCAGGACTACCTGCCGATATCATTGGCTGGCAGTCGAAGACAGTTGCAACACTTTCGATCGGGTCTCGTCGTGGACGACTACAGTGAGACGATTGGCATTTAGCGACATTGCATAGTCTTGCAACGGAAGGATGCATATATTCTTGGGGATGACGACAAAGGCTCTGGTGTATGATTACAGACGCGTGGACAGGGACAAAGGGGGGGGGGGGATGCCGACAGGGCGACAGAAAACTGAAAAAGTTGTAGTGCTTAATAGTTTGCACTTCAAATAAAGCAATGCTGAGGTTCAGCTTTGGATATATGTCGTTTGCTGTCTGTGGCTGGTATGATGGTCGCTGAAGTAAAAGACGCGACGCGATACGAGCTGTATATAATATCCTTTTTAGTATATCGGGCGAGCGACCCCGCCCCACTCACACCTACGCCAGGTCGAGCTGGCTGTACCACACACCGGTGACCTTCACGTCCTTGGAAGACTTGGCGCCCATGTCGTTGTCGGACGGCTGCAGCGACTCAAACACGCCCGTCACCTCCCCCGTCACCGGGTCCATCTGGGTCACGGAGAGCACCATGGACCCCTTGCGCGGGGCGAGGTTCTTGTTGTTCTCCTTCTCCAGCGAGTCGTCGTCCTGCGCCGCATACAGTCCGATAGCGCTGTCGTAGCCGGTGGAGCCGCCGCGACCGCGAGGGTCCATGAAGGTGGAGCCGCGGTACGACGCGACCGTGAAGTCGCCGGCGAAGCTGTCCAGTGTGCCCTTGGCGTCCAGGTTGGCGACGGTGAACATGAACGGTACGTGTTCGCCGCCAGGAAGCCTGACGGTAACGGGCGCGTAGTCAATGCCCTCCTCCTCCTTGAGACTGACCTCGCCGTTGGGTCCGACGGTGAGCTTGCCGGACATATCAGCGAGCGTGTAGGTGAGACGGGTGACGAGGTGCGTGGGGACGAACTGGGAGGCCCCGCCCTTGAGCTGGGACTCGTCACGAACAGTGAACGATGTTGGTTCGACGCAGAAGTTTGAAAAATTGTAAGTCCCCGCCGGCATGTCCTTCGTGTCGCTGGTGCCCCCGGCCAGCGTCGGACAAGTGTTAGCGACGCCGGTACCCTTCACCTCCTTGTACGTCATTCCCTGCAGCTCGTCGTAAGTGAGGGCGCTTGCCGGCGATAGAAGGGACGCAGTAGCAGCGATGGTGACGAGCGCCTTGCCAGCGACATTCTTCGCTTTCTCAATAAGGCAACTCATCTCGACTACGTCGCCAGAAGAGCACCTACTAACTACCGAGGCACGATGAGCTGTGCGTTGGGGGAGGCGGATTGCAGACGGTACCGACTTATCGCATCGGGATGAAGAGGAAATGGAGGCGGAGCTCAGCAGCTGTTGGGGGGTGCGGGCGACGACGGCGGTAGACATCATTGTTGCGGAACAGATGACGATGGTACGGTATGTATTATATATATGCGATCGAGTGACGCCGGCGGGTGGCCACTGGGGAGACTCTCGGGAATAGGAGACTGAGATGAGGGTGCAGCTGCAGTGAGGTGGAGGGGATCTTCAGCGGGGTGTCGGAACCTGTGTGCCCAATCATTCCGCTTCGCCTTTTATAGCGGCAGCTTCTATAAACTGGAAAGGGGGGGGGTGCAAGCTGTCGGCCTTGATTTAAGCGGGTTCTCGACGCACGCGAAGACACGTCGTTCAGTTTGGAAACATGGGCCCCCAGAGCACGTCGCCTACTGACGTTTATGTGGACAAAGAGGTCGGATGGGCGCTCCCTCGGGTTGCGAGTCACCCTGCCGACGGACCTCGCACCCGAGGTAAAACTTACTTCCTACCCGTAGCAGTTATTTGATTGCGTACACTGCGTGTACATATACGGGCGAATTACGACTCTGCGTGTACATATACTGCGACGGATTGCGGTACCGATATCATTTATTCGGAGGACCTCGTCTCCTCGCGACGTGGCTCGCTGCGCGGCCGGAATTCCCCCCCAGGAGACTCCTCCCTCGCTTTCATATAATTTGAAATTAATTACAAACGCGGGCTCCGCCTTGGCTTCGTTCGGGCTCATTCAGACGGCGAATCAATAATTTTCTTAGAAGCCAAAAGAAGAAAAGCGGAAAAAACCTAAGCCCGAGCCGGGGAATAAGCAGATGAAGGCATGCGAATTCATATTTTCGTTGGAGGTACATGTATGAATAATATACATACATGACTACACGCCTCCACAAAAATCCGGGCATACATTATGTTAAACACAAGCTAGTCAAGAACATTCCCCCCTCTCACCACGACAAGCACGACGACACCCGAGTTCCACCCAATTGTAGGAGAGCCGGGAGGCAAGCAGTAAGACGTCATCCGGGGTGGTTAGACCTCAGCTTAAAGCGGGTGTTGTGGGTGGAGTTTGTCGAAAAAAGCCGATAAATTCCCCGGGAATTTGTGTGAACTACACACGTCGTTTTGAGCGCCACGCTTGGGCATTGCTCAAGCGCTCATACCAAGCTGCATATTACTCCGTGTTCCACATAACCGTATTTTTGGGACGTTTTGGAGGGGGGTAGGAGGCGTGGGTGCCGTGTTCAATGAAGGAGGTTTGGTTTGCGGGTGTGTAAATAGAGCAGGGAAGTTCACGCCGCAGGCACGGGTGATGTTTTTGAAAAGCAAGCAAGCAAAACGCACATGACGCAGGTTTGGATAAACACTGCAGGCTGTAAACATGCGTGGACGATTGGCTTAGGAGAGGGGGGAGGTCCAACTTGGCCGTTAGTTAGGGACGCATAATGTTGGCGGTGGGGTTTGGACTGCTTGGGTATGTGCTTGTGCCAACCACACCCGCCCCAGGCGTGGTACACGTCGGGCATTAGGCTCGGAAATCATTAGGAATGAAGAATTGGTAAACATATATTGACAAATCCCGCACAAATCGCCTCATATGGTGAGCCGAATTCGACGGGCGTCGCTTGGCACTAAGACTTCGCAAGTCGATAGAAGTACTGAGGATGTGTAGTCATGCACCGAAGGTGTCCGATTAAAGTGTCCGTACGCAACATCTTGCTGCGCATACGCACGTATAGCCCTTTTTGGTGGCGGCGGGTCACACACATCGTCGCCAAACAATGGGGGTTTAATCCTATGCGGTTGTCTTCCGTTGACGTCGTTTCGTTCAGCCCCTCGAGTATACACGAGCCTCGATGGTGGGAGGGAGGTGTTTAAGCTGGCGGCGGACAGCCGCGAATCAGCGCCATGGGAGGGCGCCCGCTGCCCGTCCACTAGCATGTAGCCATCGAGCCGACCCAAGGGGAGACATCACGACATGAGCAACGAGGAGGACTGCCGTGACTTGGGAGCGGCGTGGCATGGCGGCAATGATCCTGAGAATGAGCCGCCGCTGAAAAATCTTGTACGGAGGTTTTGGGAAAGTGCCCCTATCCCGCCCGCGGTATGTTGGATTTGGTAAGAGCGACCTTGCCCTACCCTCCTGCTAGGCTGCTACCCACTATCGATAGGCACACCTGACATAAGAGAGTGCGAGCCCGGGTCAACACGGAAGCTCGCACTCGAAGCAAGGGTGCTCGACGACGTGCGAGCGGGGGATGGGGGTACGATCGCTTGTTGTTGCCCAATTAGTGCCCGTGTACCATATGTATGAAAGGAAAACCAGGGGAAATTATGAGGAAAACTCACTGGCGCGTAGACAAGATCGCTAGATTTCCCCCTTTTTTAAGATTATATATTTTAAACGTTTTAAAATTTTGAAATGGGGCGTTCCTTCTAGTCGAGGTCACCTTTTCTTGCTTTGAGGGCATTTAAGGGGGGACGGCAGTGGGCCATGGCTACCAGATAGAAAAAGCTTGCGCTCGGGCCTCCGTGCATGTGAGTTTTCCCCTCATTTCCTCGTCTTTTAATTGCTAAAACTGGTACACGTGCTAGCCAGCTAGCCAACGATCGTACCCTCCTCCCACCGCTCGCGCGCCCGTCGAGCACCCGTGTTTCGCGTGCGAGCCTCCGCATTGACCCGGGCTCTTACTCTCTAATACCACGTGTGCATATGGATAATAGTGGGTAGCACCATGGTAAGGCAAGGTCGTCGTTGCTACATCAAGTCGGGCGTGGGGTATGGGCATTCTTCCTAAACCTTCAGTACATGCTTTTCCGGCGGCGGCTGATCATGGGGATCACTACCGCCGCCATACCTCAGCGCTCCTCCCGTCGCGACTGTCCTCCTCGTTGGTAGTGTAGTGCCCCCCCCCCTTTGGGTTGCCTCTACGTCATCATGCCGGTCGACGGGCACCGAGTGCCCTTCCCCGGACCTGCTCCCCGGCTTTTCGCCGCCATCTCCAACACCCTCAACCAACCGCTTATCCGGCCGTATCTTCCTCGCCTCCACACGCTCATGTGATACATGCCCCACCCCCCCGAGTAGGGCGGTATCCGAGGAGTATATGGCCTTAAACAACATATCGGACGGGCCGAGCGAGAGACCTTGGCGTGGGTAGCGTACATATTATTTCTAAAAGTCCTCCGTAGATGTCTTTCCCGACACTTGTTGATCACGCGGATCGCAAATGTCGGCTCACCACGCGTAGCCCCCAACCGTGCCAAGCATGGCACGGCAATAGGGTTAACAGCTAACGTCCAGCGCGAGGTAGGAGGTGGGAGTTAGTGCCGACTGACCGGGGAGCGCATCCCCCTCCGGGGCCGCCGTCGTTGCGCCGCCGGCGGGCGCCCGGTCGCCGATACCTTTGTATTTTTTTCATTTTTCTAGATGCAATGATTTTGGATCGGTGGGGTTGGATCGTGGGATCCGGTTAAGGCAACGATACCGTTGTCGTCTTGTAAAATTGGATTTCCCGCCCGGCATTTTGTTTTGTGGGTCATCTAGCCATGTATCTCCTCAACATTTTAGGCCAAAACAACATTATTGGTCATGATAATCATAAAAGCATATCCAACTCTAATTGTCTACAATGCGAAGTAATTGCCGTTGCTAGATCTAAACGCTCATAGTCCACGTACACTCGCCGCTTTGTGTTTCTGCCAATTCGAAATATTTGTAGTGTGTGCCGAATCCCCTCCATGGTACTATAGGGTCGTACCTACATAATGTTGCTCATGGTGGACGTAGCGCTAATGCTGCGGTAGCATGCTTTCTCCATGTCCGTGGTAAGTAGTCGCTTTATGTTTCGCTAGTTTTTTTTTCGCTTATTTTTTACTTAATGCCCCTGCGTTGCATTTACGTTTGTAAACAAATTGAGTTTTCGACTGTTTCCAAAACCCCTATAACGAATTAATAATAAGCTATATAATAATTTGGCATTATTGGCGTCTCCTGACCGAAATTTCGAGCTTCCAGAGAGCAATGTCGCATATTCTCCACTAAATACTTATACAATCCGCCGCATCCAGGGGATGATAGATATAGAGCGCTATTTTCCCGGTCGTACATGTACTTGCGGCTCGCTACGGTAGACTCATCGTCTCTTGTTCCGCCTCGGTCGCGATACCGTCGTCATCGGAAGGGTGACTCGCAACCCCAGGCCAGGGAGAGCTGCTGCACCCCCCTCGTCGACAAAAAACTGCAGTAGGTGACGTGCTCTGGGTGTTTTCTCCTGCGTATCTAGCGACGTGTCTTCCTCTGCGTCGAGAATCCCCTGACAGCGAAAGATACAAGCTACATATGGCCGTCGCGCCACTTTACTGCAGAAACTGTCGCTACAGAAACTCATCTTTCGTAGATGGTGGCAAAGTTCGCCTAAGAACCGGCCTTAAGCGGTGTACGGGTCGAAACTTTCGCTATAAAAAGTGGCGCGCAGTTGCGGAATGCCACAACCGCCGAACAATACCCGCTTCACCTCCCTATACCGTCGCCTGCCTTCCAGCACAAAGCTCAAGATTCCGCGTCAGTAACACCCATCCGCGAAACACTTTCCGTTTCGTTCAGTAACGACCTCCCGATAGTCGTCGCCTCAGTGACGACCGCGTCCGTCGCAAGGCCCCAATAAAACAATAATATACAATATAAGACACTTTATCTACTACATTCCATGATGTCTGCCGTCGTCGTTCGCACCCCTCAACAGCTGCTGAGCTCCTCCATTTCCTCTTCATCCCGATGCGATAAGTCGGTACCGTCAGCAATCAGACTTCCCCGACGCACAGCTCATCGAGCCTCGGTCGTAAGCAGCAGCAGGTGCTATTCTGGCGACGTCGAGCGTGGAGTCATAGATGAGATAAGTTTCTTTGAGAAAGCGAAGAACGTCGCTGGCAAGGCGCTCGTCACCGTCGCAGCCACCGCGTCCCTTCTATCGCCGGCGAGCGCCCTTACTTACGACGAGCTTCAGGGAATGACGTACAAGGAGGTGAAGGGTACCGGCGTCGCTAACACCTGCCCGACGCTGGCAGGGGGCACCAGCGACACAAAGGACATGCCGGCGGGGACTTACAATTTTTCAAACTTCTGCGTCGAGCCAACATCGTTCACTGTTCGTGACGAGTCCCAGCTCAAGGGCGGGGCCTCCCAGTTCGTCCCCACGCACCTCGTCACCCGTCTCACCTACACGCTCGCGGATATGTCCGGCAAGCTCACCGTTGGACCCAGCGGCGAGGTCAGTCTCAAGGAGGAGGAGGGCATTGACTACGCGCCCGTTACCGTCAGGCTTCCTGGCGGCGAACACGTACCGTTCATGTTTACCGTCGCCAACCTGGACGCCAAGGGCACATTGGACAGCTTTGCCGGCGACTTCACTGTCGCGTCGTACCGCGGCTCCACCTTCATGGACCCTCGCGGTCGCGGCGGCTCCACCGGCTACGACAGCGCTATCGGACTGTATGCGGCGCAGGACGACGACTCGCTGGAGAAGGAGAACATCAAGAACCTCGCCCCGCGCAAGGGGTCCATGGTGCTCTCCGTGACCCAGATGGACCCGGTGACGGGGGAGGTGACGGGCGTGTTTGAGTCGCTGCAGCCGTCCGACAACGACATGGGCGCCAAGTCTTCCAAGGACGTGAAGGTCACCGGCGTGTGGTACAGCCAGCTCGACCTGGCGTAGGTGTGAGTGGGGCGGGGTCGTTGCTTCAATACAACACCTGTACTTTCCAGCAATCATATCGTCGTCGCTGCTTAATTAAAGCCGTGATGACGGCTGTGAGGATTATAGCTGGAGAGCTCGGCAGGAACGGTCAAAACAACAGAATTAGACGGGCAGTGTTGCTATACCGAATAAGTAAAAGAATTTCCGATACAAATGTAAGTTTTCAGCGCAGCTCTTTATGAAAACTGGAGAGGAATCGCCTCATTGATTTAATATTAAACATTCCTTGTGACAAAAGCCTCTGTAAGTTTTCAGTTCTGAGGGAGGTGGATCAGCTCCCTAAGTGCACGCGAGTAAGGACGCCTGATGGAATGCAGTGTTTCGATATTTTGCACAAGTTAACCAAATTCTTACATTTTACTCAGGTTCCTTCCACGATTTGGCGTTATTCGGCATTTACTTTCATTTTTCATGGCACTTATTTGTTAGCTCTCAGACTACTGTCTGTCGGCTGTCTGTTTTGTGTGTGTGTGTGTGGGGGACTTCCCGTTTCAGAATCATTGGCGATATTACCCGTCTCAATTTCTGTGAAAATGTGTGTGTGTGGGGGGGGGGGGGGGGGGGGGGGGGGGGGGGGGGGGGGGAGGGGGGTGACTTCCCTTTTCAAAATCATTGGCGATATTACCCGTCTCAATTTCTGTGAAAATTGGTGGGGGGGGGGGCGGGCGCAAGAGGGCAGGAGTGACAAGACCGAGGATCACGGAATTGAATTTGCGAGATAATGAAGCTGATACAATAATTGCGACCACATCAGCGACCAATGCTTCTGCATGCCACGTCGAATTCTTTGGTATCGAGCTGTCCCTACCTAGAGGGGACAATATAATACCATCATTGCTGAACGTATTGCTAAATGTCCCCGATTTTGCGCCAAGTATCGAGTAATAGAGCCCTTTATCATCGACCCTGAAATTGAAGCCCTAAATAAAATGATGTATTACAAATAATAATTATGTATTCAAGACTGTGCCGAGGAGAATGAATAAAGAAAAAAAAATGAAAAAATGTGTCGTACCACATTATAAAGCACCATAAAAAACATCTACATACCAACGGCCAAAAAGTTTGGATGTCTATAGCCGTGCTCCTTGGCGACATTGTCCCCCGACTTTATAACGATACTCACGAACCACGGGATGCCGTTTCAATAAGTTCGATTAACTATGGTGTAGCGGTTAACATGTGTAATAAGGAGCTCAACTCTTAGCACATATAAATTTCACGTGACGCCAATCATCTCTTCCGAAAACTATCTAAGCACATGCTTTAGCTTGAGCAACTTTTGCAGCATGCCATAATAAGGCAAAGAGCACTGTGCTCGACGCTATACGACTTGAACGAGTGAAACACGTGAAAGATGGGGCTCAGCGGGCTTTGTCAATCGAATTTACCTTTATTTACCATGGTCCTTCAACGAACGGCAGCAATGACAAGGATGCCAATGAGTGAGGCGGTCACAACGACGTCGTTAGCCAAAGACATACAAAAACCATGTTCTAAACTACGCGACCGCCACATTGGACAATTTTTTATTACGAAGAAGGTTTCCACGGTTGGGTTAAGGCTCAAACTACCCTTTGGAGTTCGGATCCACGACGTTATACATGCCAGCTTATTAGAAAAGTGGAATTCAGACCATGAACATGCCGACAGTGCGCATCGACTTCCGATTGTACACGACGCAAAATGATTTAAGGTCGAACGACAACTCGACGTGGCCTTCAACTCAAACGGCAGTGGACGACTCCTATTCAAATTCGTTGGGCGGCACGTTTCTAGCGAGGACACTTGGAAGCCGATGCGAGGAGTCGACCACTTAGATGTCTTAGTTATCCGAATTTCTTCGGTCGGATGTCTATCGAGATTTTTTGCGACCCCTGACTTATCCGTCACATGTCGCAACCGATGGCCTACAAAAACCCCCAAGAAGCCAAAACCATGAGAACTGCACTACGAGGACGTTGGTGTGAAGGTGAGGTTCATCATGGGCCGTCACACGCGTACATAGTCTATCATAGGACTCACCGGTTATCGAACCCGCGACCTTTTGCGTATTAGGCCGGCGCTTTACCGACGCATCGGAAAATAATGGTTGTCGCTTTATGGCCGTCTTGCCAGTACATTCTAAGTCACGACACTGGTGCACAAGGAGGGGAAAGTGCCATAATGTATCCCATTATCCAAGTACTTGTCTTCGGCACTATTATTCCGTTTAATTGATACATCTATGGTTGTGTCTAAGGTCAAGTACAAGAAGCACTACAAAAACTTGACTATAGGGAAAAAGGGGGGGACCAAGAGGGCAAGAGTGACAAGAGGATCACGGAATCCAACGCACGGCAAATTGAAGTACCACATTGAGCTCTTACCTAGCAGATTTAACTAATGAAACTCCTAGGCAACGCTGAAAATACAACACACGGAGGTCACAAGCTTCGCCTCACGCGCCACTCGAGGAAGCACGGGGACGCTTGCGGCCCATGGCGCGCGTGAAGAGCGCCGTGGTAGGAGAAGGCATCCCAGCCGAAGAAGAAGCGGCCTCCGCACCGTCCGTGGCGGCGGACAACCCGAGCAAGAGAGTCGGGTGACCGACATGGACGGCGAGAGTGACTTTTTATTGTCATCACGGCAGTACCAATGTATCGCCGTATTTTCTCCTAGCAATACCAACTCGCTAGCATTATCTTTTCTTGATAGTTCGTTTCTCGGTAGCTCGTTGAGCTTGTGCGATAATATGAGATATGTTGGTAGAGATAATCCTAGATAATCTGCATCGCTAGTAATAGCCGGGACTAGTTAGTACGCACCACAAGCTATTGGTTCTAAGGTTGTTTCTCGAACGCTTGAGGCGTAGATATTTAAGGCGAGGACTTACCGGCTTGGGAATGAGGCCCATACCGGTACATACCATAACCACGTCACACTCAGACTGTAAGAAGCCGTGCTCCAACGACAATCTTTGTGAATTCTCTCTACGGTGTATAAATAAGATCTACAAATAAGGGTCTACATTAGTTAAGGTTGCCAAATTAGTCAAACCAAAGTAGCCCCTTATTACACTCAGGGGGTTTGCGAGGGGGTGTACTTGTTGCGGATGAGTATGTGCAGTGTTTCCATTATACGATTTGAATCTTTTTTAATTGAAGAGTGGCGGGCGGGGCGAGCGTTCGAGTGTCCAACAAATCTGGGGTCTAGTAGGCGGATAAAGCTGCGGTTGTAAGCGGGGGAGCATAGCGAGGAGGGGAGAAGGTTCCCATGGAGGATAGCGGGATAGGTCGCGAGGGAATTAATGGAGTCACCTTCGCTAGCGTCTACCATGCGTGTGAACATGTCCGCAAAGGAAGTGGGTAACAGTCAAGGGGGTTGCGGTGAGGGGAGGGGGGAGTCGAAGGTTTTGATGGGGTTATTACCAAAATCGGTGGTGATGGTCTCCCATCGGCCGCCGTTGTTGCGTTAAACTAAAAAGAGGAGGAGTTTGAGGGCGCTATTGTGACGGTCATGTCGAAGGCCCGTCATTGAGGGACAATTACGTGCCATATGGCCGTTGATGATGAATTGACCACATATGGGGCAACGCATTACGGAGGGGTTCTATGTGAGGGGGCGGGTGTTGTGTACGCCCCACATGAATTCTTGCTTGTGTGTGAATTGGATGTTGGTGAGTGAGATGTGTTTTTTCTGCACTGAGAAGACCACCCCGTCATCGGCCGAGTACGAGGAAGGAGGGCGCTGTATTTAGAGATGTGAGCGAGTGGGGTGTGGGTGTGTTTGATGTTGTATCTGTGGGCATCGGATGTGAGGTTGGTGAAGCGGAATGGTGTGCGGTCGCCTTGAGTCGGGGTGATGAGTGTTTATGGCCATGTCCACTTGCCGATTGTCACCTCCGAAACTCTAGTTTAAGTTGTGTCGGGTGGGCGACCGTCTGCGTCTCTGCGACCCGGTTGGCTAGCGCGTCTGCTGCGAGGTCACTACCTAGGGAACGGTTACGGGCTTTGACTGTACCGAAGTGGGCACGGATACCGGAAGCGCAACGCGTTTTGAGAGTGTTTGTAATTTATTCGAGTTTGTCGCGGTGGATGTGATGGCGGCAGGCGGTTGGGCAGTGAATGAGGCAGTGAATGAGGTGTACGTACCCGAGTTGAAGCCCGACATCGATGCCGGCTAGTTCCGCGCGGGTAATGGTGTGGGAGTTGTTTCTTGGAAGACAATGTCGACAGGTGTGGTGATGCGGCGTGTCGTAGGGTTGTAGACACGGTACCTTGGGACGTTTACTTGGGATGTGGGCAGCCGATCATGCCTCCGCGGAACACTTATCGCCCGGTTTCCGAGGAAACTTGCCATGCACTTTGGCGAAGACAGTGCACCCGAAAACGCGGAACTTGGAGGCGTCGGGAGCTTTCGACGTGAGCATGGTGAGGAGAACGGCACCGGAGAGACCAACAACGCGGCTGTAGGTACGGTTGCGAAGGTACACATCAGTCATAATAGCGCACGACCACATAGGGTTGGGGGCGGATATGCTGTGTAACATCTCGAATGCGTTGTCCCGAAGTGTGCGCCACGGGCGTTCCGCCTTGCCCAACATGTGATGAGCGTAAGGGGCCGAGAACCGCACGCCGACGACCAACCGAGCACACATATGGCGGGTCACATACGCCTCAAAGACCGTGTTTGAGTCAAATTCAAGGACAATTGCGAAAGCACGAAACGAGGAGTGATAGCGTGTATGCAGGTGGCGCACTTCCAGCATGATTCACTCGAGTTTTGAGCACGTGTCGTCTTTCGACTTAAAAACCGCACCCCCATGTAGTGAGTGTGGTGGTCGACTACGAGGAGGCAATAGCGTAGGCCGTGTGGGGGGGACATTCACTTGGCCCCTTATGTCAGAGGAAAGGTTCATGATGGGGCGTACTCGTTTGTGGCAAGCAATGGTGTTGCGAGGTGCAAAAGTGGCCTTGTGGAGCAAACATGAATCGCACAAACATTTTTTACAAAACTCGGTAACCCCGGGGTAGTCGGCACATCGTGTGCATGCTATGCATCAAGGCTTTGCACGTTGAGGTGTCCGAACCGGCGGTGCCAGAGTACCGGATCGCAATGTGCAGTGAGGGCAACACTAGGGTTTACACTAACCTGCCTATCCGTGGGGCTGCTTAGCCGCGGCGTCTACTCGTGTTGACGTAGGTAAAGGCCGTTACCGGACGGTTTCAGCACACCCATTCATGTTGTTGGGCGCCCGCCGGCGGCGCAACGGCGGCGGCCCCGGAGGGGGGTGCGCTCGCAGGCCCGTCGGCATCCCCTTACCTCCCCGTGGTGGGCGCTGGATACCCCGAAGCCGTGCTAGGCATGGCACGGTAGGGGGCTAAGAGGGCCGACAGCTCGATCCAGAGGATCAGCAGCTGTCGGGAAAGCTATGTACAAAGGACTTTAAAAAAAAAAATCTGTGCAATACCGTCACCAAGATCTCCCGCTCGGCCCGTCCGATACGTTTTTTCGCGGTCAGATACTACTGAATGCACTCCTACCTCGAGGGGGTTGGGCCTGTACAACAAGAGCGTTTGAAGGCGAGGAGAGTACGGCCGGATCAGCGGTGGGAGGCGGGTGTTGGAGCTGATGGTGGCCAGCCGGGAAGCATCGCCAAGAAAGGGCGCTCGCTAGCCGTCGACCAGCCCTGTGCCAATCGACCCTTCCCGGGGGGTGAGGCAAGACAGGGCGCAGGCCGGTGGCCGGTCGCAGACGGAGGAGCGGCTATGTGAGGCGGCGACGATCCTCCGGATCAACCGCCGCCGGAAAGCCCTGTACGGAGGGCTTTTTAGGAAACTAAATTAATGTCCGTACCCGGCGTCGAGCTAGTTGGGGAGCAGCACCAGGGAAGGGCGCTCACTAGCGCGCCGCTACGCCGACAAGTTACATCTCCCGGGGGGAGGAGTCAGCTTGGGCGGCAAGGAGGCTAGTCGCGAGGGAAGGAGCGACAAGATCTCGCGGCGACGACCTTTTAGGGTCGGCGCCGCCGGAAAACCCCGTACGGAGGGTTTTTTGGAATAATTTCCGTGCGCCCGCGGCCCGCCGGATCCGAGTACGCTGACCTACCCCCTCCTCGACACCCACTACCCGGATAGACGAGACCCTTGCGGGGGGGCCCGGGTGAGCGCGGAGCCCCCCGCTCAGCAAAGTATGCTAGGTGGACGCGCGATCAGAGGGGGGAGGGTACGGCCACATGCCGGACTAACCGACATGTGCCCGGGTACCAGACAGAGAAAAAACCGAGGAAATGAGCGGGGAAAATTCAGGCGCGGAGGCAGGAGCGTCAGTTTTTTCTATGTATGTGTGTCTCGCCCCCCCCCACCTGCCCTCGAGGTGGCGGGGGACCTCGACAAGGAGGACCGTCGCGTCGGTGGACGCGGCAAGACCTTGGGACGGGGTTTACAGGATGCGACGGCGGGATCGACGAGCGATCACGCGAGGAGGGTTTTTTTGCCAGCCTTTCCCCTCCTATCTTCGGCAAGACCGAAGTCACGCGGGAGCTAGATTAGGCTGGCCCGTCGTCCCTCCCGAACGCCGACCTGCCTTGGCCGGTCGGCACCCCGGTTCGGTGGGAGCGGGCCGTGCATCGTGAAGGTCGAGCAGCAGTTTAGTTTTGCATTTCTCGACAAGTAGATTTATTTTTAGATCTGTTTTTCTTTATTACAAAATCATTACGTTGTTACTGCTTAGGCGCCTAGGCGGGGGGACTGTGGCAATCACTGCGGTTGCTTACACTCGTTTTAACTCCCGAGGAACGTCGACACACAGTGTAGCTAGGTGTGTCGATAGGTGTACCTGGTCGAAGAGACCCGGGCCCAACTTGCTAGTAAGTCCTGAATGGCGAAGTAGATTGGCCCGAGAGACAGCAATCGGTCTAGTTTGCCGGGACATGTTGTGGATAATTTCAATTTCAATTTCAATTTTGATTTAATTTAATTTAATTTCAATTTCAATTTCAATTTTATGTTTTTGGCACCATGAGCATTCCAATGTCGGAGTCAATGGGGAAAATGAACTCGCACCCGCTGTAGGTCTCCATGCAACACTGAGAAGGCGGCGTATTAGGGAGCTGGACGACATGTTAGGGGTGTATAGTGCATGGACTGTGCGGCGGATGGACTAATCAGACATAAGTGAATGATAATCTGAACCGTGCCACTGCCCTTAACGTCAGCTCCGACACCACCAACGCGATAAGTGAAAGTGGGCGGATAGAACGTAACGAAATCACTGCGAAAAGCTGTTAAGTTGATCGAGCAGGCGGAGTATATCACCCAGAACTAAGACATGTCAAGACCGGGGGTGAGTGAGGATGGGAACGCAACCGAGGTGAAGGGGACACTCACCTCATTGTCATCATATTTATCGCTGCAGTCGTCACGGGTGGGCATGACGTGAGTGCCATCAAGTGAGACGTCGCTCAAGAGGGCAGCGTGCGCAGAGGCGGGGCCACCAGGGGTGCCATAATTCTGGACGATCATCTTGCGCTTGGCGAGCCGTGGGTCTATTTCAGTAGTGCGCCATCCGAGGTAGTGCATGACGACATGATGTGGTTGAGACTGCCACATGCGCTGCACTTGTTGGGCAGGCCACGACCGCCGCATCCGCCCCGGTTGTTGTGGCCACGGCCATTGTGTGAACCGCGACCATCAGCGACAAAGTCAGGGATGGGAGAGGTTGGGCCTGTGGGGGCTGTCAAGTCTGAGTCAGGGAGTTCCTCTTCCATGTTTTGTGCTAGGTGGGGGATGTTGGCCATCACCACGTGTGCGGAAAGGTGGTAGTTGGTGTCGAAAGCGTTGATGACACACTGCTTGGCCTGTCCGAAGGGGCCGATGTTGGCAATGCCGCGCACTATCAAAAGCCCCAAGTGGTGAGGGCGGATGGCAGCAAAGCCATCCATCATCTCACAAGTATCGTTCTAGTTATCGAAGGTCTGGCGCATGAAACGAACATATTCAATGAGCGACTGGCCGGGGCGCTGCCGAAGCATGAGGTTGTCGAGCAGTGAAAGTGAGCGTGCGAAGGAGCGGCCATCCATGCGCTCACATGCGTTGTGGCACTGCCAAGGTGAGCAACAGAAATACACTTGACTGCTTCGTCGGCGCGCTTGTTTTCGCTGGCAGCGTGCAACACCATGGCGTACGCATCGGTTTCCGCTGCCTCATCGAGCCAGACGTCGGATTCCCAGATGGCGAGATGTGGGATGAGTTTCGCAGCCTTGAGTGACGGGAAGGTGAGGAAGTCCCTCTTCCACTACTGGAAGTTAGTGTTTGGTCCCATGGTGGGAACAATAATCTTCATGGAGCGGTTGACTGACTCCTTGTCGAAGCCGGTGGCCTAGTCCACTGCACGTCCGATGACCAATGGGTCAATGGTAGGGCGGCGCCCCCCGCGTCCACTGTTGCCGCCACGATGTGCGTGGGGGAACGGCTGAACTCCAAGGTAGTGTGGCTGATCACCTTGTGTTTGGGGACGGCCATGTTGGAGTTGTGGCCCGCCATACAGGTACATTAGAGCGCCGGGGGAGCGCTCGAGGTAAGGCTAGCTAGGGAGGAAATGTGGAGCTGTGATAACTTATGAGTGGGTGTGGTGGTGGGGGGATAGCCGGACAAGAGTGGTGGTCTGAATTGGAGGTGTGTCGCGTAGTGCGTCATGGTAGTTTAGAGCGGTAGTGTGTGTCGCTTGTGCGTCTAGACGGGCGTTGATAGGTGTCATTTGCTCCAAAACGAGCGAGAGTGCATCCATGGGGGTTGTGGTATCACTAGTGCTTTGACGGGAGGACTGCTCCTCACGGTCGTCAGGGGTGTCGCGGGTTGTTCCGGTGCGCGGGGCTTTAATGCTATTGTAAACGGCGGCGCTGATTTGTATCGACAAGCAATGGTAAGAACCACTAGCCGTACTCGTACCTAACGATGGCTCTAGAGACACGGTCATTTGCCCGACAGCCCCTCGGCTTGATGCCCCGGGGTGTCTCAAAGTACCTTTTCTGTATCCTCCACCTTATGTGGGGTACGAGTTACATCCACGACTAGAACATGTGTAACGTCGCGCTGGCAATTGGCTTGTTCAAAGGTAAGATATGAATATGTATTATTTATGGGTTGTCGTGCACCCTGTGTATGCGTATTCACCCACCGGTGCGCCCCTCCCACCCTTTTTCTATTGTTTGGACATACGACGAGTGCGTCGGTGGGGATGGCGGAGTGGCGTCTCGGGCAAATGACTTAGAAGGGGTGTCGCGGTGGTTTTTCAAACTCGGTGATTGCATTTCCGAACGTGTGCCGAGTCTAGTAATGAGGCGGTAAACTTCCCCTTCGAATGTACGGCGGGTATGAGATTGGGGCGGAAGAGTTTATTGTAAAAGTGTTTGATGCGGGGGCCCGAAAGGGTTGTGACAACGTGGCCGTCTGAGGTCCAAAAGATGGTTGAGTATGGTATGGTGGGATGGGTGTGTACGGTGAATTTACGTTACCTTTGGGTAGCATGTTGAGGTCGGGGTTGATGGGGTCATGGTTCAAGGTGATGAGGGGGTGTGTCCAAGGGATGAGTCCATGTGTGGGAAGGATGAGAGAGGTGGCAGGGACAAATCCGTTGTTAAAGGCTATATTTGTTGTGGGACCGGAGGGGGTCGTACTCATGTTACAGTGGAGCTGGAGGCAACGAGCCCAATGGACGTTGTGTAGGCAAGTGAGGTTGTGTGTTTGTCTACGTACGCACCAGTCGCATCTCCATGTTATGGGGCATGGAGCCGGGCGGGAGTGAGAGTCGACGGCGAAGTGCGGGCATATGATGCATGGGGTGATGGGGTTGGGTTGGAGGGGGTCATGGTAATTTGGGCTATATCAAGGGGAAGGGTGAAGCTGGAATACCGAAGAGAGCGTGGAGGAGAGGGGGCGGAAGCCCATGTCGAGATGGAGTTAAATGCCCCATTCTGCAAGGCATTCCGGAGCCCAAATATTGAGTGTGACCGTATCCCGAGTACATGTGTTTGGAGATGATGCGTGTGACGTCGCAGGGGGAATAGGCAGGCTGCGAAGGCTTGGGTTATTACGAGTCTATGTGAGTGATGGGGGCGAAGTGTGAGGACGCGTTGCGGCGGGGTGGGTGTAAGCCAGAGGTGAGCACTTTGGGGGAATGGGTAGGTGGAAGAGGGGGAGTGGGATCCACAAAAGATGGACTTTAGTGGGAGGTGTAGCATACTAGCTTGTTTGGGGGTGCTTTAAATTATGGGTAGGCGATTATGGATGGCGTTGAGGGGTTCTGTGAAGACCGCGGCTAAGAGACGTATGGGGACTGAGAGGGGGTCGCGTACGCCTTCGATGGAGGATGTGATTTTGCATGACTTGAGGGGGACGGATGAGGTGGTGGCGTGGAAGCGGATTTGTGGCCATGTAGTGATGGAATTCTTGCATAGGGGAGTGAGGCGTGAGAGGAGAGACACGTGAGTGTGGCGGGGAATGTAGTCCCACTAGACGTGTTTGTATGTGCGCGAGTAGGTAATGTGCGTCGCGGTAGCGCGGAACGAGGCGAAGAGGGTGTTGTCTCGTCGGGTGCAGTGTTCGCCGAGTGTGGTGGGAATGGGGTTGGTGAGGACGAGGGCGAGGATGTTGTAGATCACGGTGCCGGCGTCGCGTTGGACTCTGGCATGGCATCGGAGGGTGGGTGAAATGTAGCCACGGGACATGTTGGCTTGTATGGGGCCAGTGATTATATAGGGTGGATATTGTGTGGATATGGCCTATGGCCATGTGGACTCTATACCCGGGGGTGTTTATAATTTTGTGTAGGTGGGAACCTGTGAGTTGTGCCGCTTGCGCTTCGAGGGAGGGCATGCCGTAACCGAGCTCAGTTGTGGGGCGGTGGGGGTTTGTTCGGGGGAGGTTGCGTACCGATTAGATAGAGCGGGGCGCTCTTTATTTTTGGCCTTTGCGAGTGTCAAGTTGGGAGTCGCTACATGGGCCGAAGTGGAGGGTGAAGTGTTTGTCGATGATGAGTGCTATTGTCAAAGTTGAGGGGGAATGCTTACACTCAGTGAGTAACACTGCATGTCATCTCACCCTGAGAAGGTGCCTAGCACTTGCCTATCACAGGACACGCACTCACCTTGTGGTGAGCACACGCCAACGCCAATTCTGAGCATTTACATGATATGTAACGCTCAGTAACTTGACATTATCAGCAGCATAATCCACTCTATTACTGATTGGCTTATCATCGTATAGTGCCGAGTCGCAGCCGTACTATCACTATGCTACTCGATCAACATTGCTATGTAGCAACTTGATTACAACACAAAACTATGCCTCGCAACACTCCCCCTTGCTACGCAGGCAAACCCATGATGGCATTGCACAACTTGTTGTGCCTTGCACTCACTAATGGCTTGGTCAGCACATCAGCAAGCATGCTCTCCGTCGCACAATATTGCACCTCGACGTCTTCGCTCTCCACCTTCTCCCGACATAAGTAGTACCTCACGTCCATGTGCTTGTTGCGTCCGGTCGCCATGCTAGTCTTGCTGAGTGCGATACAACTCTGATTGTCCTCTTGAATGGTGATGGTAGACCCGGAGTCTTGGTGAAACTCATGGAGGAGTTGCTTCAAAAACATTGCCTCCTCAGTGGCCGGAGTCATTGCCATATATTCGGCCTCCGTTGTCGACAGCGCCACAGTTTGTTGCCGCTGACTCTTCCAACTCACCGCTGCCCCGTTGAGCATGAACACATACCCCGTGCGAGAGCGCCGCCCGCCAATATCACTCGCATAGCCAGAATCTGACTATCCTTCGAGATTTGATAAAGGTGCGCCTCCGTACATCAACACCGAATCATCTGCGGGTCCCTTGAGGTAGCCGAGCACCCTCTTGGCTCCCAATATGACTGAAAGGGGTCACACATGTACCTACTAAGGTGGCGAACAGCTATGGTGATGTCGGGCCGTGTGCTTACGGAAGGATACAACAAGCTACCAATCAAACTTTGGTACGGCATTGATCCGGGAGGCAGCTTTGATATCAACGTCTCCACACAATTGCTCAAAGCCTCGACCTCCATAGGTGAGCCCACTGGCTTGTGGTCCACCATGTTGAAGCGCTCTAGCATATCTAAGACGTATTTGTGGCGGTTAGCCTCTGAAAGCTAAACGCTAGCACAAATCTGTTCTAGTCTGTCTAGTTCTATTGTTGCAAGATGGCAAATGATGTTGTCGAGAGGCAAAAGATGTTTCACTGCTGTACTTAGGCAGTAGATGTTGTAAGTGAACAAAGAAATTGTTAAAAGGTTCTGTCACCTCCCTCTACTGCACTGGGCTTAAATAGGTTTCAGCCCAGACTAGTTATGCCTGCAAGCTTCGCTTACATGTCTGGCGTTGGTGCTGCTCAACCGTCGTCATCTGTCCTCGAGACACGGCCTGCCTAGCATTGGATTTCACGACGCGGCTCCTTCTGCATTGAAGA
The DNA here is from genome assembly GCA_026401115.1 of Tetraselmis chui. NCBI lineage: Eukaryota > Viridiplantae > Chlorophyta > Chlorodendrophyceae > Chlorodendrales > Chlorodendraceae > Tetraselmis > Tetraselmis chui. Next base: position 119,316 of record JAPMLY010000054.1, on the reverse strand, counting down.
GCTCGTTCTGGCGCGTCATCTGGCTAGTTAGATTAATTATGCATATCTGTACGTACCGGGAGGTACTGGTCGTACTGTAGCATCAGCACCCTTAATATTGCAGTAGCGACGTACCCACGAGTATACGTCCATCCTGTGGAAAAGCACGAATTGGTATCCGTAACGAGTACCTGTACAATGTCCTGCAATGTACTGTTGCAGGACTGTACTCGTCACACTCGTACCCTCCCCCTCTTGACAGATCAATGAGGCCGCCGCGAGGCAGACCTCCGTGGTTCTTGGCTCCTTTACTGAAGCAGTTACTGGGACTCAGGAATGCGCGCTGGGTGAGCGTGCATGAAGTCATTGTACGCCTGAGTCTTGGCGAACTTGCGCCATTGGGGCGTCTCCAAGAATTCTTGTAACGCAATTGTTCGATGCACCTCGTTCAACCGGTACCAGACAGGTGGAATGTCGTCATCACTGAAGTGCGTCATGAAGAGCAAATATTTGCCTCGTCGCCCAGGTAGCGACTTGATGCACACAGCAGAGATGTGTGAGACGTCGAACTCCTCGTCGTCTCCTTCGGGTACAGTTACCGGGACAGCTGGTCGTAGCGGAGCGGTAGAGCAGGGTCGTAAATTGTTAACATGGAACACAAGATGTAAGCGTAATGTCGCTGGTAGTTTCAATCTGTAACTGTGTTTTCCAATCTGCTCCTCCACTGGAAAAGGGCCGAGCTGTCTGTCTCTGAGTTTCCTGTTGGGTTGTCCTCTGAGAAAAAGATTTGCTGTGACGACTGACACCTTGTCTCCCTTAGCGAAGTGTGGCGCTGTAGACGGTTCTGTACGCGCTTGCATCTCGTCCTTATGTAGCTGTAACACAGAGCGTACCAGGCTGTGCACTTCCTGTAACAATCTCAACCGTTCTGTTGCGTCTTGCGAAATTGGAATCGATGGTCGCATGCTGAAGAGCAGGTCAGGAGGCTCCTCAGGAGAAAAAACAAAGTTAGCCTCGAACGGTGTGTGCTCAATTCCGAGTGCACGCGAAGCATTGTACGCAAACTCCACTTGAGGTAGAAGTGTCGACCAGTCAGAGCCATCATAGCAACAGAAGCAACGAAGAAGCTGCTGAAACGTGCTGTTCACACGCTCTGTCAGTCCGTCTGTTTCTGGGTGTCGGCTGGTAGACATGTTCAGACGCGTTCCAAGGCGTCTCCAGAGTGTCTGCCAGAAGGCGCTGACAAATTTCGGGTCACGGTCACTGACCAGCACACGGGGTAGTCCATGTAAGCGGTAGACTCCCTGTAAAAACAAAGTGGCAGTTTCTTCGGCAGTAATCGACTCTGTGCATGGCAGAAAATGGGCCATTCGAGTTAGATGGTCTACCACAATCAGCACACTGTTAAAGCCATTGCTCTCAGGCAAGTGTGTCAGGTAGTCAAGACCAACTGTGTGCCACGGTCTGGGTGGAACAGGCAATGGGTAAAGAGTCGCGGCCATCTGCGGTCGAATCTTCGCTCGTCGGCAGACGACGCAGCGTTCACAAAAATCTTTCACATCTTGGCGGATTCGTTTCCACCAGAATCTGTCGAGTGCTTTAGCAAGAGTGCTAGCAACTCCTCTGTGACCAGCTGACGAACTTTCGTGCAGCTCTGCGATCAATCTCAGTCGGAGCTCAGAGTTCTGTGGAATACAGAGGCGATTGAGACGCCAAAAGTACCCATCTCTGGCTTCTATCCGGCTGTCTCTTGTCCACTCACCATCGTCCCCATAAAACGAATCTTGTGAGAACCCCTCGCGAATGAGATCAGCGAACTCAGGGCTCAGCTGTAGCGCGTCAACAGTCAGTAAATTTAACTGTGCGTCTTCAAACAGCAGTTGGGACTTCCGTCGTAATTCTCGATCTGACGGAACCTCGCCATCCCAAAATAAGGGTACTGTGGCCTGAGGTACGAAGTCTGGACGCCGGCTTAACGGGACGGCTTCGTTCAGAGCTCCCTTGCGATATGCAAGTGTCATCGAGCCCACAAACGGTTGCAAATCTCGCAGGTATCTTGCTTGCCGCTTGTTCAGCCTGTTGTTTGGTTGCCTGAGCAGATGCCGCAGTGTGTCGTGGTCTGTTACGACAAGAAACTTAGAACAGCCTTCAAGATAGCACCTCCAATGCTTGACAGCTTCGCATACGGCCAAAGCTTCTAAGTCGTACGCAGAGTAAGTGTTACCACGCTCAGCTGGATTCAGCTTACGCGCCCAGTAAGAGACTGGTTGAAGACCGCCCCCTTGGTCTTGCAACATGACTGCCGCAATCCCCACTGTTGATGCATCTGTAGCTACGGTGAACGTCGCGTCCGAGCTGACCTCCGGAAGGATCAGGCATGGCGCGGAAATGAGCCGTAACTTGAGAGTCTCGAAGGCTTCCAAACAGGCAGGCGTCAGCGTAACCTTCTGTGGCTGGGATTTCCGCAGTAAGTCCGTCAATGGAGCCGTAAGGTCGCTAAAATGGTGTATAAATCTCGCATAGAAATTGCAGAATTGTACGAAACTGCGAACCTCCTTCTGCGTCTTGGGCACTGGCCAGTCTGCAACGGCCTCGACTTTCTTTGTGGAAACCGAAATTTTCCCGGCTGACACAGTGTAGCCCAGATACTCCATTTCTTGCAATCCGAAAAAGCATTTCTTAAGGCGTAATTTCAGCCCTTCCTCCTTGAATCGCTGTAGCACGAGACGTAGGTGCTCCAGGTGTTCCTCCAGAGTTCGACTGTAGATACAGACGTCATCGAGGTAGACTGTCACGAACTTATGTAAAAAGTCGCGAAGAATGTCGTTCATCATCCTCTGAAATGTAGCTGGTGCGTTGCACAGTCCAAACGGCATGGCGACCCATTCCATTAAGCCATCAGGGGTTTGAAAAGCCGTCTTGTGAACGTCCTGATCACGCACTCGAACTTGCCAGAATCCAGAAGCGAGGTCGAGGTGTGTGTAAAAATTCGCGTCCTTAAGTTCGTCCAGTGTGTCATCCACTCTCGGAAGTGGGTAGGCGTCCTTACGCGTAACCTCGTTAAGGCCACGGTAGTCAATGCACAGACGTAGCGAGCCATCAGCTTTTCGCACAAATAGAATTGGCGAGCCGAACTCACTATAGCTGGGGCGTATCAAACCAGCTTCCACTGCGTCTTTGAGCTGTCGATTAAGCTCAGCACGCTCTGCTGGTGACAGTCGGTTCAGACGTTGACGTCGCATTGGGCCAGTTGTTTCAATGGGATGATCCCACTGTCGGCTTACATGTGGAGAGTCAACAGGTTGCAGTAACTCCGGGAAGTCTTCAAAAAGTAACGACCGGAAGTTGTCACGTTGTTTTGCAGTTAGTTCCTCTCCAGTGTGGAAATCTGTCTGTTGTTCAGCTGCTGACGTAAGTTCGATGACGTAAAAATCAGCATGACGTCCTCTGTTGCGGCGCGTCTTGCGCATGAGTTTCTGAACTTTCGTAGATGACAGCAGCAGACACTCAGGGCGTCGTTCCTCGAGTGTAGTCTCCACAGCTGTACCGTCCATTAGTGTAAAAATTCTGGTTGTACCAAATTGTAAAGAGGCATGTTCGTCATCAAGCCATGGTAAACCCAAGATTAAATCAGCTGTGCGTAAATCACGTAGAACGTAAAAAGTCCTGTGAAATTCGTGTCGAGCCAGCTCAAAAGTGACGTCACAGACTGTAGTAGAAGTCACTCGTTGTCCGTTAGCGAGTCGAACTGGAGTCTTACTTACAGACTTCCGAGTCTGTAAAGCAAAGCGTCGTACAAAGTCCTCTGATACAAAGTCAAGCGTCGCTGCGCAGTCCACTAATCCAGAAATGTGGTGTCCGCCATCAGGAGTTTTCACAGTCAGCTCAGTTCGAACTAACGGGCGAGCTTCCGTGAGGTCAGTCAGTAGTGCTGTAGCTGGCGAAGAAAATTGTTGCAGCGTAGCGATGGACTGTTCCGAGTCGTCTGTTGGTACTGGTACCGAGTCGGGTTGATCAGGTGCTGTAGGTTCTGAAGAGTCGTTAAACGCACAATCTGCGTCGACTAACCATAGTTGCACAGGCCAAGGGGCTGGAGCAACCACCTCCTGTTGCGCTGGGTTCTCCAATGACTGACGTGTAAAAAGCTGTGTCCTTGCTGGGAATTCTTGATAAAGTTTCCAGTGCTTAGTCACCTGAGTAAATTTCGCCCACTTCGGTAGTACAAATACAGCCATCGTAGATGTCGGAGATGTTCGACGACAATCCTCAAAATGCTGCGCTATCTGCTCAGCTAACTCCCACGGTGGGTTGATGAACACCCGTTCTCCTGTCAAGTCTCTGTCTAGAATCGAGTCACTCGGCGAACAGTGAGGTAAGTCACCGTGCGAGTTTAGACCTTCATCATCAGCACATCCCTCCAACGTAAAGTTGAATCGTGCTTGCAGAGGGTCAAAGACTGAGTCAACCAGTTTCCAATCAACTGAACGTCTGGTTACAGGTTTACGACTCTGTCTCTGCTTAGTCTGACGACGACGACCTGCTACTTGCGTTACAGGTGTCGCAACTGTAGTCGATGGAGATGCCGAAGGTGTATCGACGACCTCTGTCGCTAACAGTGTCTCAGAATGAACAGTAGATGTAGCCGGCTGCTCCAGTTCATTTGTAGAACAGCCTTGCCACCATCATTGCTTCTTAGGTTGCATCGGTGCCTTGCCTTTGAACTCCGGGCATTGGAACAAACGGTGTCCCTTCTTGTGGCACTTGAAGCAGAGTCCCTCGTCCATGTCTCGCTTGCGCTCCTCAGCTGTCATTGCGTTTGCAAGCGAATTAAAATCTTCACGACCAGATGTCTGACCACGTCCACCATTGTTGCCACCTCCACGTCCACGTCCGCGGCCACGTCCTCGGCCACCTTTGTTACGTTTCCAGACGTTAGAGGCTTCCTCGAGAGGGTCATCAAGGTTGCGCTTGCGTGTAGGCTGGGCAGAAGGTCCAGCAGCAGACCTCGCATTGCCTAGTTCCGGCGAATCTGTCACGACGTTATTCAAAAAGTTTTGCAGCTCCACTAGCGTAGTATGGTATCCTAGTTGAGCTCGGTGTGACTTAGCCAGTTTCTTGAGTGCATAGTTCGCTAGGCCATTAATGAAGCGTACACACTGCACTTCAGCTGTCAGGTGTTGACGAGACCGACGTAAGTAGTCGTTGTACTGTTTAGTGAAAACCGCGTAACTCATCGTGTTGCTCTGCGTAAAGTTCATCAAAGCGTTAATTGCGTCGTCCTGAATGTTCGGAAGAAACGTCGACTTGCGTAACTCCTCAACAAGCTCGTTGTACGTAGATGGAATTGGAGGCTGATTTTTCCGGTTCAACCACCACCCACCAAGGTGTCCATAAAACTGTGAAGTAACCCAGAACACTGCATTGTACGAGTCAGCCGTAATTCCAAGCATTATAAAACGTTGAGGCTGCGCTTCAAGCCAATCCTCCAGTACATTAGGCACTCGACCATCCTGGTACGGTGAAGTAATAGCAGCCTTACGCTGAGTCTCCGTGAGAGTCACAGATAGGCCAGCCAAGTTGTAAGTAGGCATCGGCATTCCCACTCGTAAATCCGTAGGTCCTTCACCAGTCAGTCGGTTGATGTGTCTGCGAATCAGCAGCGAGACAGAACCAGAGTCGACCGTCGTAAACCGGGGGTACATGTGGAACTGTCTCGGGATGGACGTGTCGTCTTGCATGACTGGAATATGTTGTGTCATTGTTCGATAAAAAGATTCCCACTGAGCCACGTAACCGAAGTGAAGTAATTCACTCTTGTGCTTCTTAGCACGAAGTAACCCATTCTGTGCAGGCGTAAGTGTCAGACCGTCAATGTTGATGGATTCCGGGACGACGTAAGTGCCATCCGGATTAACTGTTGACTGTTCCAAAACAGCCTGCTCGACCTGAGCAGGTGTACGTAAGCTGTTCGTAGCAAACAGGACAGGAATAGATGCCGAGTACACGTAAACAAGCTGTCGTCCTTGAGGTAGTGTAACGTTAACAGGTTCACCACTCAACAGCGTCAAATCATCCGATGTCAGAACAAGACCGGTCTCCTCGTGTAACTCGCGAATAGCAGCGTCGACAGGCTCTTCATTAGGTAAGACAGAGCCAGCTGGGAACCAAGTTTTACCAGAACGAGGCTCACGCTGAAACACCAACTTCAAGTCCGACGATTTAGTTCCTCCGACGTGAATTACTAAAACCACGTAATGTCCAGCTCCAAGAGAAGCCATCTCAATTCAAGCAAACAACGTCGAGCAGATCAACGAGCAACGAAAGCGTGAGTCGACCACTGAGCTCCGAAACCAGTGTGGCGGTTAGCCTCTGAAAGCTAAACGCTAGCACAAATCTGTTCTAGTCTGTCTAGTTCTGTTGTTGCAAGATGGCAAATGATGTTGTCGAGAGGCAAAAGATGTTTCACTGCTGTACTTAGGCAGTAGATGTTGTAAGTGAACAAAGAAATTGTTAAAAGGTTCTGTCACCTCCCTCTACTGCACTGGGCTTAAATAGGTTTCAGCCCAGACTAGTTATGCCTGCAAGCTTCGCTTACATGTCTGGCGTTGGTGCTGCTCAACCGTCGTCATCTGTCCTCGAGACACGGCCTGCCTAGCATTGGATTTCACGACGCGGCTCCTTCTGCATTGAAGAGCTCGTTCTGGCGCGTCATCTGGCTAGTTAGATTAATTATGCATATCTGTACGTACCGGGAGGTACTGGTCGTACTGTAGCATCAGCACCCTTAATATTGCAGTAGCGACGTACCCACGAGTATACGTCCATCCTGTGGAAAAGCACGAATTGGTATCCGTAACGAGTACCTGTACAATGTCCTGCAATGTACTGTTGCATGACTGTACTCGTCACATATTGCTGCTGTCCAATCATGATGATGCGGTTGCCACGATCACGCTCGATTATCAAGCAAAGCAGCAAAGACAGTGGACCGAGGTCTCGCACGTTGAGCCTCGCGCCGAAAGCCGATGTGGCGGTTAGCCTCCTCAAGCTAAACGCTAGCACAAATCAGTTCTAATCTGTCTAGTTCTGTCGTTGCAAGATGGCAAAATGATGTTGTCGAGAGATTATGGTGAAAGATGTTTCACTTCATTACTTAAGCAGTATATGTTGTAAGTGAACAATGGAATTGTTAAATGGTTCTGTCACCTCCCTCTACTGCACTGGGCTTAAATAGGTTTCTGCCCAGATAGCTTACGCATGCAAGCTACGCTTACGTGTCAGACGTTAGGGCTGCCTAACCGTCGTCATCTGTCATGAGACGCGGCTTGCCTAGCATTGGGTTTCACGACGCGGCTTCTTATGCATTGAAGAACTCGTTTAGGCTCGTCATATGGCTAGTTAGATTAATTATGCATATCTGTACGTACCGGGAGGTACTGGTCGTATTGTAGCATCATCACCCTTATGAATATTGCAGTAGCGACGTACCCACGTTTGTACGTCCGTCCTATGGAAAAGCACGAATTAGCGTTAGTAACGAGTACGTGTACAATGTCTTGTAATGTACTTTTGCAGGACTGTACTCGTCACACCGAATTGAACCCAACGATGAAGCTACCCGCTGGTCCGACGATGATGTTGTCGTCCACGTACAACGCCAAGACATAAAGCTCGCCCTCTTTGATGAAGACGTTAATGCCGGGGATTAACTGAAGCCATACTCCTCTAGCCATGTTGTGATTATCTTATTTTAGTTCCTAGGAGCTTGCTTGAGGCCATACAATGATTTCTTCAATAAGCACACTCGCTCCTCTCTATTGATGTCGGTGTGACGAAGTCCTTCCGGCTGCCTCGTGTAAATTTCCTCCTCGATATCGGCCTCCAAGAATGCCGTCACCACATCAAGCTACTCCACCTCCCAATCATTATAAGCAGCAAGCGCGAGCAACGTCCGAATAGAAATCACCCTCACTGTGGGAGCGGAGGTATCGTGGTAGTCCACACCCTTCTCCTTAGTAAGCCCGCGAGCCACAAGTCTTGCTTTGTACCTTGCAATCTGCCCCTTGGCATCGCACTTCAGCTTGAATACCCACATGGAATCCACGAGGTTGTGGCCGGCAGGACAAGGGACCTATATCCATGTTTTTCGAGATACAAGTGAGTCCTCTACCCCGCGCACACCTCTAACACTCTAGTTGGTGTCATGACCTCTCTTTATACCTAGAAAGTCGACTAACTTTAGACATATTCAATGTCTTCTCTCATTATTCAAAGAAATATATACACGCGTATACACATGTTACGTACCGCAATACTTGCTCGTGTCTATCGGCTCGTCGCTATCCCGCATAGCGATAATTATATTAATAGCCTACCCAACGAAATCCACCGTAATATCAATTATCATACCACGAAGCCCGCTCAAGAGTGAGCCAATCATCCGCCTCCCTCGAAGGACATAGATTCGGGAATAATGGGGGTTGTCTCATTTGAATCAATATGATGCATAGCATATTTACACATATCAGAAACTGATATGTGTGAGCATCATGGCGCCACTCATTCTATAGGGAATGGGAGGTTTTCTAGTTACGGCGCCAAGCCCTCCCTCACATTGCTTTCTATGCAATTCATGTATCGCACTCTCTAAATGTTTTGCCCCGTGAGATGGGCCTTGCTCCTTCTCGCATTTCTCGAATGGGCCTACGCTTGGACGGGTAGGGCAGACCCTTCTTGGTCACCGCCGGGAATGCATTCATTATTGTTTGCATGTTATTGAAAGGTTTTTAAGTCGGTGAAACTCCAACACTAGCCTCGATGTGGGGTTAGCGCAATACGGTACGGTTCTCGTGCAATGGTACGTTGTGCACTCACATTAGCGTCGCGTAGCCGAGACCATGATCGATAATGAATTTGTGGTTTAATTGGGTGCCGGTGCCTTCTACTCTCAGTCGTGCGTGCAAAAGGCCGTTTGTAGAGGGTGCCGGTGCGGGCTTATCTCCCAGTCCCATATACCGGGGGCGCAATAATAAGAAAAAATTGACATCAGTTTCTTAATTTATTTATGTATGGATAAATATTTTTCTTGCCCTCTTGTTTCCCCTCCCACTTTCCATGTCCGTGCTCATCTGGTTCTTCTTGTAAGCAATGATTTAATTTTTTTTATAAATATTTTTCATTGTTGTCATCGTTTGCGCGGTTGGCATCCGAACAGCGGATAGTGGTATTTCTCTGAGATAAATCATCCAATAATTGCGAGTATCCGTGTTATTTGAAACCAACGAACTGTACTCCCGGCCGTTTGCAATTTTTGAAGCCATACGCGTTTCGAAGCGCTGTGGATTACACCGACGGAAAGCAGATCCCGCCCCCATACAGCGCGATATGGAGGAGGAGACGAGCTGTAAATATCGCTACGGATAGTTCTCATCCTTCAAGCAGAGCACAAACCCATCCGCGCGATGACTTTCTGAATGTCACGTGACCTTCTTTTGCGAAAGCATCGGTTGATTTGCTAATGAGCTAACAACTCAGCCTGTACGGGATGTAGCTGGTATTCTTACAAAATAGCATACTCATCCGGTGCTCGGTGTTTTTCTATTTAATTAAGTGCCCGTACTACCGATTATGCTTGGATGATTGGCTGTATCTCGTGGAACTTGGAAAGGGCACGGATGTTCCGCCCTGCCAATCAGTATAGTTCTGAATCATTATTTATATCTGAACAATCTATCATCACGAAATGGGAGTCTGAGAGTGCACTTGTTCGGTTGAACTCGCTTTCTTGCAAAGCAGCAGCATTTTTGAGAGAGTCGATAGCGACGGGCTGCTGTTAGAAATCATAACCACGTGCGTAAAGTACGCTATAGTGGTGAAGGAACGAGGGGGACAGAGCATGTACCCGTACGTATATTTTGAGTAATGTTTTCACATTATTGGCGAACTAAGACACGCCAACAAGCTGGGCAGCATCATAAGGGGGGAAATACTGAAAAAAACTACAATGGTGCACGCAGGGCAGTGCCAGGAAATAACATCTGAGAGAGTCGTTTAATGTCCACTTTTTGTGCAGTCCAAACCAGATTACTGCGACAAGTGCTAAACTCCGGAGTGCATAGAATTGGTCACAACTAAAATAATAGTTGAATAGATATGGGCTATTCCTATAGGCTATTCCTGTCCTATAGGTTTAGCTATAGTTGAATAGCTTTTCTAGTTATATAGTAATAATTGAATAGCTATGATAAAGGGGAGGGAATAAAGATACAGAATGCACCAGCAGCTAGGAAAGCCCCAAGAAGTAAATCAGCACCTTGGGCGGTGAAGCATGTTAATGAGCGCGTCCAACGCATCCAAACCGTCGCTTAAGGAATGCACGTGCAGCCTTGACCTAGTCCCCAGGTGACGAGCGGGGGACTAGTGAGGGCGAAGCGAGTGAGAGACGAGTGAATTGGTTGAATAGAAACAAACTTAAATAGGCGTCGACAGCTCAGCCACAGCGGTGATGGCGCACATTCGGTTCACCATCGCAAGACAAGTCACATCATAAGTAACAACAGGAGCAGAGCCCGCCACCACTGGCGTCATTTCACGGCCGCCTCCCCTCCACCCCACATCACATCTCGCATGTCTCAGCGGCAGAAATGTGGAGCAGCTGTCCCATTTGTGGCGCGCTCAAAAATTCCCACATATCACGACTCCGCGAAATCAATAACCCTACGCCGGCGGCACTACAGACCCAGTGACTTAATGGACACGAGGCCTTTCTACGGGAAGAGGGGAAGAAAGGGGAGTCTGCGTCTACGGCTGAAGCTCCGCAAATAACCAAGATCAATAGTCTGTGCAACGGAATAGGCGGTTCGCGTGGCTGGGCTACAAGTTTCTGATGGCGCGCTGCAGCTGGTGGGCGTAAATGACGGCGGCCTTGGAGGCGGTGCTGCTCTTCCGGGGGCTCCCGCTGTTGCTGCCGCCGCCACCGCATTCAGCAGACGGCTGCGAGTTGGAAATGGCGGCGCAGTCATCCAAGTTAAATATCATGTAGGCCAGCAGCTCATCCTTGCATGCCTCCGCGGGTTGAAAAGGCAGCAGGCAGCTCTCCGCCAGGACCCGTCCCTCTCCGGGAATCGCAGCGACGTTCATGGTGCCAAACCTGCGCAATAAAATGGACAAAGGGTGTTAGTCATTTAAAAAGGGGGCACAGCTGTCTACCAAACAAACCATATTCAACTGTGCTCTGGTTGAAACAGTAGTGGGTGTGATTTTCACGTGCTTGCCTAGTTTCATCATCACAATCAAGATGCGGTCAACGGGAGGAGAACATAGGATGGCGGGGTGGGCACTGCATGTGTAGAGTTATGAGGTGTCCTTATCTAAGCAAAAACGAAAGGATCGGTTGGATGAGGAGGAGAGGGGCGGCATGGCTGACCTGCTGAGGAGGAAGGCCTCGTACTCCTGCACCTCCCGAGTGTAGTCTGTCAGCGGAAAGTTGGTCTTGGCCTCTTTCCCCTTTTCGATGATGAGCGCGCGGTCATACTGCCGGGCGGCATCCTCCTCCGAGTTGTACACCCCAAAGGATACCTGCGAGCGGGGGCGGCAGCAGCGACGAGGAAGTGGGGGTTAGAGCTGCGCCGGTGTCACTCGCATGGACTTGACAACGCAGATGGGGGTGCGAGGTGAAAAGGACTCGTCGGCAAAACAAAACGTCGCAATATATGAATATGTACTCGAAAACTTGCTCAATTACTTAACGTCCCCGCGAGCTGCTTAAATCGGACGGACTTTCGCAAATCGAACAGAGTTGTCGTTTGGCGAGTGAGCAAAGGTGGCGAGGTGAGTGAAAATGTAGCGCAGGTCGTATTCATGGAGGACGTCGAGCGTGGGAGGATAAACCATTTTCATGTCATTATCGCCGGCCTTTGAAGGGAGAAGGATGATAAGGTAAGGTTACAGAGGGTTGACAGCCCGATTGGCGGCAGCACGAAATACTCAATAATAGCTCAGGATATGATTGATTTACCTTGTTTCATCACCGTGGAAAACAAAGATATTGAATATAAATGATTCATGACAAGACATCATAATGGAAAACATACATAAGGAGCAATGAATGATGATAATTAAAAACAAACACCGTATATCAAAGAAATTAATGATAGTTGTACTGGTACGGGTACCCGTCGGAAGAAATGATGGAGGGAAATGAGCGGTGATACAAGATGGAGGATACGGCAAACTACGAAGTACGGCCAAATATGAATTTAGCTCTGGTTGATTCAAAACATATCGACCCAACGATAGCTCAAAGTGTTGATAATATCTGATAGCTTTGCATACTAACCTCGACATATCATAAATATCAAAACAAGACAGACACACTGGAACTGCTGGGAGCACTTTCAATATACTCGTGACAGTGAATGCATTTTTCCATTCCAAAACATCAAGAAGAAGGATCCCTTCAGACCATCTTTGTTATTGAACATAAAACGGGGTGAAAAAACTCGGCGCAAAAGCAGCCCAAGCCTCGAGAACCAAGGCTGATCTGTTTACGACGCGAACCAAACAGACGAGGCGCGGATGAACGTGAACAGCCGCAGTGTGATCGGGATCTAAATAATGCTACAATGAACCAACCCTATATTTAGAACTGTTCACCAACCTATACCTTATCGTCTGTCATGAGAAGACAGCAATCAATACTCGCAAAGAGGGGCCCTCACGTTTTTACGGCCATTGAAGCCGCCAATGCGCGCCTCCCAACGGCTGTCATGTCCAGAAACGCCGCGGTGCCTTGATTTGCCCCTCGAAAAGGCAGAGCTGTTGCGCCTGAGGTGCGCGATCACCACTTCCTGTCGTCCATACCCAGAAATCAGCGTTATAGCACAGCGGTGTGGACAAACATGCGCCCAAGGTCTGACAGCTCTCAATGAGATTACCGATCAGCTGGAAAAATAAGATCTACATATTCTTATGACATACTGTTATTCCTATCTGTAGCGCCAATGCCTCAATATCAAAGACAGTCATGAAGGAGTGAGAGGAAAATTATAGGGGTGGCTTGCCTTGGATTCCCCGTCCAACTGTGTCAGCTGGTCTTCATAGCACTCGACAGGGAAATTTGTTGGCGAGGTGCGGCCTTTAAACAGGAGCGCCGCCACGTCGTATGCTCGCGCGGCATCCTCTTCGCTGTTGTAGCCGCCCAGGTACACCTGCCGCCGGCGCAGCCAAAGGGAGGCCTCGTAGCGCTGGGTCAGCCTGCGATTGGAAAACACCACACTCAGCTGACGACCGAATAATGCAAAGTTGACGGGGACCAATTATTAAAACCTACAGGGGCTATCGTCGTCGGCGTGTTAGGTAGTACGTAAGGTCTTACTTGTGACGGCTTACGCCTCTGTATTGCGAAGTGCTATTGATCGAAACAGCCGCCTTGGCGCCGACGTTAAGGCTGATCTTTTTCTTGCGTGGCTTGCGAGTGGGAGTACGCATAGCCACGTTGTCGCCTTCAGCTTCAATGGCCGGCGATGGCAGCTGCTCCACCAGGTTTGCGTGGGTATGGCGAATAGACACAATGTCGTTGTTTTTTTCGGGAGTCGCAGGCGCGGTTGGGCCAAGGGCTGGAGAGAGCAGTGGGCCATCGCCGATAACTTCTGTTATGTCGAAGTCGTCTAAAAAGCTCAACTCCGACATAAAAGATCGCCGAACCCGCTTATTATTGCCGATATTACTTGTGGGAGTGCGACTGGACTTCGAACAGGAGTCACGCTCGCCGCAGCTGTCGTCGTCATTGCAGCGAATTCGCTTTTCTTTTCCCTTGCCAACCAAAGAGAAATCGGAGACGACGTCGATGGCTTCAACGGGGTTGCCTATCGAAGCGATGGTGATTGCACAGGTTGGCTCAGTTACTGAAAAGTTGCGGCGCCACGATGGGACGCGGGTTGAGCAAATTATATATGTGGGTTTGTGTGTGTAACTGCTGTTAGAGTTTGGATAGAAGCACACGCCGTCGAACAAAAAAATAAAAAACGCCACGATAACAACTACAAAAAGATATATGAAAGGCGGAATAAATTTGACGCTGTCGGTCGATGGAACGCATATCGTTTCTTATTGTCACGACCTAGGAGCGCGGTCTTGAGTTCGAAGTGAAACAATCGCACCCGAAAGTAAGAAGGCTCGACACATACAAAATACAAGGCTCGACAAATACAAACACGAAATAAGCTCGACAAATACACCCGTTACTAACAGGAGCCTACGCATCGCCCTTACCCTTACCTTGGTACGAGCCGGACTCCGAGACGGCTATTAGAGGAAGGGACGGGAGTCCCAACTCGCAGGCCTCCACGGCTGCCGTAGCCGCCGGCCACAGCAGTGGAAACTACCAGAAGTGCAGTACAGCCGATTCAGAGAGCAGTGACAACATCCAACTTCCTTTTCCATCTCATACACTTGCTTTGAAATGACGTCGAAAGTGGGATTATTCAGATATTGAACGAGGCACCAGCGTACCTCAGGCATGTTTTGCTCGCCGCCGCAGACGACACTCGGCAACTCCACCCTCATAGAAGTGTCGACCTTGTCAATTCCTGCCGACCAGTTTAGGAAAATGTTGGAGCTATTGCCAGAGACGCGTGTGTCACCGAGCATATTGCCGTCAGGAGGCGGCAGAAAGTCGGGGAAGTCGATGCCGAACTCGAGTTCCGAGAAGGGGTAGTGGCACTCGTCGCCGAGGCCTGCGAATGCCTGGTCCCACTCCGCTTCAATCTCATCCAAGAGCTCATCCATATCCTCCGGAAACTCTGACAGCAGTGATGACATAGCCTCTGAGCTTTCGTTGATGTGGCTGGCTGCGACCGCCTGGGATCTTGAGTCTGATAACCATGACGAGTTGGTGGGTACATACTGCTGCGGGCCAGCAGTCTGCTGCGAGGTTAGCATCGCGCCGAAATACGACTTTGATTCTGTTTCGAGTTACTATTATCTAGACGAGGGATTGCTGTTAAGCCGAAAACCAGGAAAGTTGCAAGGCTTTCAATCGGTATAGATGGCGTGCCAGCCTTACTCGGCTAGCCTTCCTGCCTATTTTTTAGCCAACTCGCTTTTGCCACTTCTTATATGTGCCTGTGGCGCAGTTCTTCCACAGGCGGGCTTGGCGAACCTACCCGGCCCACTCCTGCGAGACCGCCTACCACGAAGCCGGAACTCGGTACGTTTGAAGGTACGATGTACATTTTCAAGCCGACATAATCAATGAATTAGTATTATTAGTGTCAAGGGTACCTGTACGTCTGATATGGAATTCATCCGGAGGGTTTCAAGAAGCCACGCTGTCGTTCAATGCGCACTGGTGCATTGTCGGTCGATGTTGAGTAGCAATAACAATCATATCATCAATTTAAGCATATAACAATAAAAGAGAGGAAAATGTTCGCGGGCTACGCCCTGATAGGGCACCGTTGGTCGGTGGCCGTCATTCCCGGCTCTGATGGGTAAGGATTAGCGACAATCGTGGTCGTTGCGTCTTGTGGGGTAGGCCACGTCAACGAACCGCAAATCCTAATCAGAAGTACGGATAACAATTGCCGAATCATGGGATATGTTGGACATAATGACAATAAATCTAAATAATTGTTGGTATAAGATCAATACACCGGTTAAACACGCACTAACGGTTACAGATCCCTTTTTTAGCCAGATCAGAGACCGCGGCAGCAATTTTCAGAACAAATAAAAAACTACATGGGATCGTGGTATAACCAATAACTATTTGAGCTCAATCCCCTAATGAAAAGGACACGCACAATACCCGCGCAGAGTAGTTACGGCTGGTAATTAATCAATTCCACGATACCTTGAGCGTGATAATGACCAAAACATCCGTGAACATGAGTACCAAAGAATGATGACACTCTTTAAGACGAGCTATTTCATTCGCTGTGTCATCCACGACAGATGCTGGATTATTAGAAAGAACAGCTAGACATGCGAGCATCGACACATGCCTTACATATAGCAGGATCACGCGACCACTGCGTCACTCCAGCCCATGCGAAACCAACGCATGCGCAACGTGACAGCTAAAGTCCACCGCAACGCCGCAACTGTGCAATAATCCCCGAGTGCTTCTTGCTGGCGCGATTGGCAATGCTCATTCCGACCAGGACACAACTGTGGCGGTTAGCCTCTGAAAGCTAAACGCTAGCACAAATCTGTTCTAGTCTGTCTAGCTCTGTGTCGTAAGATTGCAATTGATGTTGTCGAGAGGTAATTGATGAAAGATGTTTCACTGCTGTACTTGGGCAGTAGATGTTGTAAATGAACAAAGGAATTGTTTAAAGGTTCTGTCACCTCCCTCTACTGCACTGGGCTTAAATAGGTTTCAGCCCAGACTGGTTACGCCTGCAAGCTATGCTTACGTGTCAGGCGTTAGTGCTGTTCAACCGTCGTCATCTGCCTAGCATTGGGTTTCACGACGCGGCTCCTTCTGCATTGGAGAGCTCGTTCTGGCGCGTCATCTGGCTAGTTAGATTAATTATGCATATCTGTACGTACCGGGAGGTACTGGTCGTACTGTAGCATCAGCACCATTATAATATTGCAGTAGCGACGTACCCACGAGTATACGTCCGTCCTGTGGAAAAGCACGAATTGGAATCCGTAACGAGTACCTGTACAATGTCATGCAATGTACTGTTGCAAGACTGTACTCGTCACACTCGTACCCTCCCCCTCTTGACAGATCAATGAGGCCGCCGCGAGGCAGACCTCCGTGGTTCTTGGCTCCTTTACTGAAGCAGTTACTGGGACTCAGGAATGCGCGCTGGGTGAGCGTGCATAAAATCAATGTACGCCTGAGTCTTGGCGAACTTGCGCCATTGGGGCGTCTCCAAGAATTCTTGTAACGCAACTGTTCGATGCACCACTGTTTGTTCAGCGACTGACGTAAGTTCAATGACGTAAAAATCAGCATGACGTCCTCTGCTGCGGCGCGTCTTGCGCATGAGCTTCTGAACTTTCGTAGACGACAGGAGCAGACACTCAGGGCGTCGTTCCTCGAGTGTAGTCTCCACAGCTGTGCCGTCCATTAGTGTAAAAATTCTGGTTGTACCAAATTGTAAAGAGGCCTGTTCGTCATCAAGCCATGGTAAACCCAGGATTAAATCAGCTGTGCGTAAATCACGTAAGACATTAAAAGTCCGGTGAAACTCGTGTTGAGCCAGCTCAAAAGTGACGTCGCAGACTGTCGTAGAAGTCACTCGTTGTCCATTAGCGAGTCGAACTGGGGTTTTACTGGCAGACTTCCGAGTCTGTAAAGCAAAGCGTCGTACAAAGTCCTCTGACACAAAATCAAGTGTCGCAGCACAGTCCACTAATCCAGAAATGTGATGTCCGCCATCAGGAGTTTTCACAGTCAGCTCAGTTCGAATTAACGGGCGAGCTTCTGTGAGGTCAGTCAGTAGGGCTGTAGCTGTCGAAGAAAATTGTCGCAGCGTAGCGATGGACTGTTCCGAGTCATCTGTTGGTACAGGTACCGAGTCAGGTTGATCAGGTGCTGTAGATTCCGGTGAGTCGTTAAACGCACAATCTGCGTCGACTAACCACAGCTGGACAGGCCAAGGGGCTGGAGCAACCACCTCCTGTTGCGCTGGATTCTCCAGTGATTGACGTGTAAAAAGCTGTGTCCTTACTGGGAATTCTTGATAGAGTTTCCAGTGTTTAGTCACTTGAGTAAATTTCGCCCACTTCGGTAGTACAAATACAGCCATCGTAGATGACGGAGATGTTCGACGACAATCCTCAAAATGCTGCGCAATCTGCTCAGTTAACTCCCAGGGTGGGTTGATGAACACCCTCTCTCCTGTTAAGTCCCTGTCTAGAATCGAGTCACTCGGCGAACAGTGAGGTAAGTCACCGTGCGAGTTAAGACCTTCATCATCAGCACATCCTTCCAACGTGAAGTTGAATCGTGCATGCAGAGGGTCAAAGACTGAGTCAACCAGTTTCCAATCAACTGAACGTCTGGTTACAGGTTTACGACTCTGTCTCTGCTTAGTCTGACGACGACGACCTGCTACTTGCGTTACAGGTGTCGCAACTGTAGTCGATGGAGATGCCGAAGGTTTATCGACGACCTCTGTCGCTAGCAGTGTCTCAGAATGAACAGTAGATGTAGCCGGCTGCTCCAGTTCATTTGTAGAACAGCCTTGCCACCATCATTGCTTCTTAGGTTGCATTGGTGCCTTGCCTTTGAACTCCGGGCATTGGAACAAACGGTGTCCCTTCTTGTGGCACTTAAAGCAAAGTCCTTCGTCCATGTGACGCTTACGCTCCTCAGCTGTCATTGCATTTGCGATTGAATTAAAATCTTCGCGACCGGATGGTTGACCACGCCCACCATTGTTGCCACCACGACCACCATTGTTACCACCTCCACGTCCACGTCCGCGGCCTCGTCCTCGGCCACCCTTGTTACGTTTCCAGACGTTAGAGGCTTCCTCAAAAGGGTCTTCAAGGTTGCGCTTGCGAGAGGATTGGGTAGATGGTCCAGCAGCAGACCTTGCAGTGCCTAATTCCGGCGAGTCTGTCACGACGTCATTCAGAAAGTTTTGTAGCTCCGCGAGCGTAATCTGGTAACCTAGTTGCGCTCGGTGTGATCTAGCCAGTCTCTGGAGGTCCACGTTTGCAAGACCAGTAATGAAGCGAACACACTGCACCTCCGCTGTCAGGTCTTGACGAGAACGGCGTAAGTAGTCGTTGTACTTCTTAGTAAAAAGCACGTAACTCATCGTGTTGCTCTGTGTAAAACTTAGCAAAGCTTTAATTGCGTCATCCTGAATGTTCGGAAGAAACGTAGACTTGCGTATCTCCATAACAAGCTCGTTGTACGTAGATGGAATTGGAGGACGATTTTTCCGGTTCAACCACCATCCACCAAGGAGTCCAGAAAACTGTGAAGTAACCCAGAACACTGCATCGTACGAGTCAGCTGCAATCCCAAGCATTACAAAACGCTGAGGCTGAGCTTCGAGCCAATCCTCCAGTACAGGTGGGTCTTGACCATTCTGGTACGGTGAAGTAATGGCAGCCTTACGCTGAGTCTCCGTAAGAGTCACTGATAGTCCTGCCAAGTTGTGTGTAGGCATCGGCATTCCCACTCGTAAATCTGTAGGTCCCACTCCAGTCAGTCGGTTGATGTGTCCAACAATCAGAAGCCAGACAGAACCAGAGTCGACCGTTGTAAACCGGGGGTACATGTGGAACTGTCTCGGGATAGACGTGTCTTCATGCATGACTGGAACATGTTGTGTCATTGCTCGATAGAAAGATTCCCACAGAGTCACGTAACCAAAATGAAGTAAATCACTCTTGTGCTTCTCAGCACGAAGTAACCCAGTCTGTGCAGGCGTAAGTGTCAGACCGTCAGTGTTGATGATTTCCGGGACGACGTAAGTGCCATCCGGATTAACTGTCGACTGTTCCAAAACAACCTGCTCGACCTGAGCAGGTGTACGTATGTTGCTCGTAGCAAACAGGACAGGAATAGACGCAGAGTACACGGAAACAAGCTGTCGTCCTTGAGGTAGCGTAACGTTCACAGGTTCACCACTCAACAGCGTCAAATCATCCGGTGTCAAAACAAGACCGGTTTCCTCGTGTAATTCGCGAATAGCAGCGTCGACAGGCTCTTCGTTGGGTAAGACAGAGCCAGCAGGGAACCAAGTTCTACCAGTACGAGGCTCACGCTGAAACACCAACTTCAAATCCGACCGTTTAGTTCCTCCAACGTGAATTACCAACACCACGTAATGACCAGGTCCAAGAGAAGCCATCTCAACTCAATCAAACAACGTCGAGCAGTTCAATAAGCGAACGAAAGCGTGCGTCGACCAAAGAGCTCCGAAACCAGTGTGGCGGTTAGCCTCTGAAAGCTAAACGCTAGCACAAATCTGTTCTAGTCTGTCTAGCTCTGTGTCGTAAGATTGCAATTGATGTTGTCGAGAGGTAATTGATGAAAGATGTTTCACTGCTGTACTTGGGCAGTAGATGTTGTAAATGAACAAAGGAATTGTTTAAAGGTTCTGTCACCTCCCTCTACTGCACTGGGCTTAAATAGGTTTCAGCCCAGACTGGTTACGCCTGCAAGCTATGCTTACGTGTCAGGCGTTAGTGCTGTTCAACCGTCGTCATCTGCCTAGCATTGGGTTTCACGACGCGGCTCCTTCTGCATTGGAGAGCTCGTTCTGGCGCGTCATCTGGCTAGTTAGATTAATTATGCATATCTGTACGTACCGGGAGGTACTGGTCGTACTGTAGCATCAGCACCATTATAATATTGCAGTAGCGACGTACCCACGAGTATACGTCCGTCCTGTGGAAAAGCACGAATTGGAATCCGTAACGAGTACCTGTACAATGTCATGCAATGTACTGTTGCAAGACTGTACTCGTCACACAACAAACATGCAACACACGGCGAACTTTTCCATGTTGATAGTTAATAAGGAATGTCGATTATCGTTGTCCCAATTGAAGAGCTTTGCTACGGGATTTCAGTCGAATGTAATGGAAGCTCCTCGACAAACTTGGAAGCGTGACACGTCTGAAGCTCTGATTGCCTGACAATTCTATATGCAAATGAAATCATTGTAAACCCTGACTAGCCATACCTCCACCCTGCCATTCCTGCCGTCACATGTACTCCGCTGTAAGGCAAAACAGCGCACACAGTAAATAGATAAGTCCCAGCGAGACCCGCCGTCATCGAATGTCGCCTGAGTCGCCATGCAGCGCGCGGAACAAAGGGAGCGCACAAAAGGCACGGTCAACGAGTTTCCAAACAACATTTACGTTCGGGAGCGTTTAGACTTTTGAAAAATGTACAGCCGAGTGGCGCACGCTGCAAAACGTCAATTAGCAGAGCCACGAAACACTATGGCTAATGCAACTTGATACGGTCAGCTTCTTCTATTTTGATATACATAAGATATATTGCGCGCACAGCCAAAACATACCGTCTCTGATGAGTTTCATATGTATATTTGAAATGATCGCTGGCAAAGAAGGACTGCAACGATGGTAACTCGCCAAGCCAACTGCATATAAACTTAGCAAACACCGGCTTTCGGTGTGCCGCTATTCGGACAGTGGTTCGACATGATAGAAGGTAGTATGGATTTGGCCATATGCTCAATTAAATTACGTGGTGGTAGTATGAGGACCTACAAACTTCGGTAATATAAGAGGGGATCATAACATCATCTGCTCGAAACATTTGCGCACTTTCACTATCCAGCAGTACTTGCTAGGGAGAGCGGGCTGTCGCAGCGCAGTTGCTGCCGCCAATCGCTTCACCGCGCACATCCGTTGCAGAGCTTCCTAGCGCAAAACATCGCAACAGCGCACCCAACCCAACTCGCAGTGTCGACAGCGAGGGTGAAAATTGTTATATGGGTGGGGGTAGTGATGCGAATGACAGGTATGCAGACGCTACAGTGCCTCCGGAGTCACATCTCCGTTATCATAGGCTCATTACAGGGTCATTATAGGTTCATATCCGGCACCAATACATCAAGCACAGAGTGGGCACTGAGGCAGCGCGTCTTCACGGAGTTGACAAAGGTCAAAACCGAAGAGGTAACACCGGCTTTACATACAAAAACGGACTAAGCCTAAACAATGCTTATTTAATTCGATGCCATTCATAATCTAAACGGGTGGTGGATATCGCTTTTGCCGGACGAAAACTTGCTTTCATCGCGCTGATTTTTCTTATGTGGTCTCACGTACCCGTATATATTTCAAGCCAGAGCAGTGCGTCACTCAATAATGTTGGTATAAAGCGCATCTGCCACCGCCTTCAGCACCTATTGTCATCTGAACACAAAAGAAACTAGTAGTATATGGCCCACCATGGTCAGTCCCCATTACCAACTTCCCACACATATTAATGGACGTCACAATTCAACAAAAAACGACAGTTTTGTGTACGGGCGTTTGGGAAAAGCTTATGTTAAAATTAAAAGGTGCATGCATAAATCAATTCATTTATACTGACGTTGTAAGTAAATTATAAATCCGCCAGTTGAAGACTGATAGCTGTCAAAGCCGACATCGCCCCGCCCTCCGCCTTTCATATCATACATAATTAGGCTTACTGCTGGGACAACTCGCACCTGTCCCCTCGCAATACAAGTTCCTTCCACGCAAACATTTCATTACTTACCCCCACAAAACAGCGACATCGGCTCTTTCCTGTGCGTGATGATATAAACAAGATGAACTGCAGCACTCAGTGCATACAGCACTACACTGCACGGGGGCAAACAGCACATATGGCTCTATATCTCCATTTCTTTGCGTGTGTTTTTTAAACTTCTATCTGTGACTCGGAAAGAAATATAGAAAGGGTAATTACAAAGAAAGCAGTGGAATCCACCAGCAAAGAAATGAAAAGAAAAGAAGAGAGACACAGAAGCCTGAGCCCTCGGAGCAGGGAGGCAGGCAGCATCAGCTGCACCACCCTCCTGCAAGTTACGCATCACAAAGATAGGAATCCAGCGTGCCATGAAGAACCGCAGAAAGGCGTTGCAAGCATGACCTCACGACGCACATCATTCGGAATGTAATCCTTAGTCCATATGATACATGAATTAGTAAAAAATGTGGGGCGATATTTTGCGGTAGGTGATGATGAGGACCAACGACTGAAGCACTATGCTTGGCCTGCCGTGACCGCAAAACGTGATATTTATCCAACCTTGCATACCAGAAGTGACCGGGGAAATCGTGTGCTGCCTTTTCCTCGTATGGCGCGAGCAGATAACCCTGGCGCTGCTCGTACAGGTGGTGACACGGCTGCACTGGATTGCGGCTGCATTGTTCCAGTACGTACGGGTTATCGCCAAAAATATCCAAAAATTTGTCATCACTGTATTTCATATCGGTATGATTTATTATTTATTGAAATAATACTTACATAATTTACAATATAAATAAAAAACCGTCCGCATATGACATTTTTATACGAACATTCTAGGTGTCTACATAGAGGCCAATGACTTCAGAGTAGGAGACAATGCAGCGATGCAACTGCCAAAAGCCCCAAAAATCGCTTTCCGATATTGAGACAAACAGGCCGCGAGGGGACAAGAGGATCCAGAGTCTGAAAGAGCACTAGGATGTCGCAATTTATCATAATAAATGTTTTGCATTCACCGCGCTTGGATATTCTCAAAATTAAGGTTCATCAATAACAATAAAAATAATAAACCGTATCGCCAGGTGGATGGAGGGTGCAAAACGGGCCGCGGGTTTGCACCAAACAGTATGCCAAGTGCTTGTCAGATCGGTAAGATATTATTTTTACATCACATCAATACATTGTTTGTGATATGATAAATAGAATATTATCCGAAGAAATACATACGATTTATTTACACTTTAAATAACAACCTGTACGGGTAGCACTTACTTAGCTACTTGTAAATTTAAAAAACAAATTCAACATAAACCGCCTTCTATCATCCCGATATTCGGAAGCGCATATCGCTACGGTATAGTATGGATCAAATATAAGGATAATCTCCTTTTGTGCATCGCGGCGAGGTTGGGTTCCGATGCCGCGGCGGACGGGCCAGCCACCGGAAATGTATGGAAACAGTAAGTACTGCTTTGGAAGCATGGAGGGTGCAAAATTGGGGGGCTGTCTGTGTGCGGCGATGTTCGATACAATCGGTAATATTTATTATTCATCGAAATATAAATAATTGTAATTTCCATTAAAAAGAAGATTATCCGGCGCGTAATCATAAATAGCAAAAGCCATGTGATTTATTACAAAAAACAACACATATACGGTAGACATCGGCCATATTCTGTGGAAATTTTCAATCAAATGATTACTGGCGCCTGATAGATAGTCTTGCCCGCGATTTGAAAGTGTTTGCAACATACGGTAAAATACAAACTTCAATGTCCTGCAGATTACAGAATCCTGCTTCTCGACCTCGTGACCCCGTTGAGGCTGGGCGTGTTGAGACCTGGAGCATGAAAGGTTCTGTAACAACAGTATTTCCAGTGCGGCGCTTGAATTACACAGCGAGCGACAGCCATCTACTCCGAATAGGAACATACGACAAGCGACCGATGTGTGGGGAGGTGAAGACAACCCGTTGGTCCTCAATAATGCCTTTTGACAAATTGTTATTGCTCGTCACATCGGCGGTATGATATCATTTTTCAGTGTGATAATTTACAAAACCAACAGAAAGTAATCGCTTTTGACAATAAGTAACAAATATAATATCAAGTACAACATACGGGTACTGGTGAAATTAGAGAAATTCAAAACAAGTATCACTTCTCATATTCAATGACTTCAGACCGCGGCCTACGTGCCCGTACTATTGAGACATTTCGAGAGTACGGCGGATTGTGAATTACAGACCCCGGAAGACGGTGCTTCTCTTCCGGGACGGAGACGCTGGGCGGATGGAGGTACATGTACAGCCTGGGCAGGAGGGGGAGGTACAGCTATCAGAGCGTAAATGAGATTTGAAGTGAATGCACACTATGCCCATAAAACTACGTGTGCACAAGTCGCGGATGGAAGGAGGAGTGCGAAATAAGGCACAGGTCAATGCGTGCGTGTGTACGTGAGTAGAAGGGTTAGAGATAGAAAGACAGAATACTCCAGTGTGTGTGTGTGTGTGTGTGCGTGTGTGTGTGTGTGCGTGTATGTGTGTGTGTGTGTGTGCGTGTATGTGTGTGTGTGTGTGTGTGCGTGTGTGATGGGAGAGGGGGCGCGCTTTCGCACATTCTCTTCTGTAGCTCTTACGAATCGGCGTTGTAGATCGGCACAAGGGTGACAGGATTGATGTCGGAACGGCAGAGGGGGCACTCCAGTTTCTGATTGCACCACTCTGAGATACAGTCCCTACGGCGAGCAACGGAACATGCAAATCCCGCTCCGTCAGCCAGGCAACGCCACCCAACCATCTGCCCCCTCTCCAATACTAGCACCCCACTATGGTGTGTATAATTTCACATTAATTATTGGGAAATACGAAATAACAGGAGGGTGGAGTGGGTGATAATTGGTATTTTCATGTTTTTATTTGAAGGGGGGGGGGGGGGGGGAGCGGCATACCAGCAAAATATGTGGCCGCAGCTTGTGGCCGTGGGATCCCTCCTGGCAGAAAGACACAGCGCGCATCGGCCCGATCCTTCACGCTTGACTTGGACACTTTTGGGCTCGATCGTCCCTCCCGCTGGAACAGGGTGTTGCCTACGGAAGCAACAGCCAATGCGAGGACCCTCGTGTTTTTTATATATGTGAAAAGTAGAGATAAAGTAGTCGTCGACCAAAGGCATGTCAAACAACATGTGCCTTGAGTGAGGTGGGCTAATTTCCCTGCTCCCACCCCCTTCCCCCCGATGAGGCAGTACCCCACACTCCCTAAACCTTGCGATTTTAGTGCCAGGGATTGCGTGAATGTTTCCATTTCATTTGTTTGTTTGCGTGTGATGTGAGGCATGGTGCTTGCGTGGGCGGGGAGGCGGTGTGTACCATGGATCCGGCAGCACTTTGGCGTGCGCTGCTGAAGTCGCTGCCTCCCCTGCTAGAGTCGAGGCAGAGCCAGGAAGTAACCTTCCTACCGCTAAAACGACCTGCGCTGCGAGAAATACACCTAGCAGGCTATAAGAAGGCCGACCCTGAAGCAGTCGGCCCACAAACAGGAAGCGCACCTACGAAACATAAACAACAAAAATGTCAGAAGACACACGCGACAGCGCGCGCACAAACACACACATATCATACTATCTTTACGTTTGGGGAGTGATTGCGCAAAGCAAAAATCATAGAATAGCACATTTGTCATTCATCCTCCCTTGCGCGAATGGGAAGCCCTACTTGATGCACGCGGGACCCAAGTCCCAATTGTGTGCATGTCTACTCTGCAAGCTGACTTGCGTATAAACAGGTGAGCAAGTATGGACTGAGACTGAAACTACCCGCGTACGGCCACAAACGGCGGTGGTAAGTAGAGTGACAACATACAGACGCATATCACGCCCTCCATATGACACCTGTACTGCTAACAGACTATCAAAATGACTACTCCAGCGAATAGCCTTGATCGTCAAGGTGTAACCCATCACACGATTACGCACGCCATCACAAATACCATCACCCATGTCAACTGCAGCTGCCCTGCATACCACCCGCTTATATGTACGGAGCGAATACACCGCAAGGACGCACACACACACACACACATACTCGCACTATCATTGCAATTAGAAGCGATTAATTTTTTAGTTGCCACTCCGTTTAGTACAGGGAGGTTGGGCCCTCTTGCTTGAACATCGATCGAAAAAAATAACTGAGCGTAGGGCAGTCGATTACATGACCAAAATTGGAACCTTTCTCATTATGCAACCTCTCTTGTTAGTCCAGAATCCTACGCAAAAACATTAGACTTGCTGAACAGGTGCATGCTACCTATCTGTCAAAACTCTGCACGTAGATCATACAAGCAATGCGCATCTATGCCCGGTACCAGTGTGGCTTATGGCCAATAATCCGCATGATATATGTACTGTGATACAATCATAAATGCGTATCCAGGAATTTAAAAGCAAAAACGCGGGAGGGGGGAGGGGGTTCACACCCGTGCCATGCGATAGGTCCAGTAGTAGTAAGCCGCCCCGAAGTAAAATAGCGCGAGGTGGGCGCGTCCAGCGAGCGTAATCAGTTGGCTCAGCGGCAGTCCCATACCCACCAACCGTCGCTTGGCCGCCTGCCACATCGACATCATCGCCTCCCGCTGTCCAAAACAAATGCATCGTCCCCATATAGGTCATCAGTCAATCCAATCCTCAGCGACCTACTGCGCTGTTGTGAGCTGCAACGAAGACGGGGTGGGCCAAAAGGAGAAGGGAGCACAAACCAAAGAGCAAAACCCCGCTTTAACATGCCTTACCCCTCAACCCCCCCCCCCATCCTTCCCACTCCCTTCACAGACATAATGAAAAAATCTATCCCACACGGGAAGCGGAAGCGTTTTGCACCTGACACGCCAGCCACCCTGTCCACCTCCCCGCGCCCTCCTCCGCAGCAACGCCTCCATTGCCTCGCCGAGCTTCCCACCTGCCCAACTCTTCGCCCTCCTCGCGAGTTAGCCGCTCCGCCAATGCTGGCCCCACCTGGTATCACATCGGGTGTTACTCATCAGCCATCGCACCCATAAAGAGCACTTCACAAATGGATTCTAGTCGTCGGCCTGCGCATTCTAGCTTTCCTGCAAAAGGCACCGCAACGCGGCGAGAGTCGCCCAACATAACTGATAAAGAAGTGCTATCTCAGAGAAGAGGTTAAACAGGGGAAGGAGGAGTCGTCTATAGCTGTGCTGGGCGGCCTGACGTAGGGAACTGACCGCTTGCAGGAGGACGAGCAGGCCGCGCTGGAATACTGTCGGCGGTAGCCCCTCCACTCCCGCCGACACCGGCAGGAGATCGCAATATTCCTCGCCGAGCGTCTGAAGCCCGTAGCCTAATGATATAATTGATAAGGCAGAGTCTCAATTACGTCGCATTATAGAGCGCCGCTGGAGCGGTGTGACGGTTCGTATTCGAGAAGCCGTACAATATCCCCAAATAAAATAGAATTTGTAATTAGTTGGCTCTTGTGAGTGGACAGGACCAGAGATGACCCCGGCGCAACTTCGAGGTAGCGACTGCTCTGAGGTGCAAGCAGAGGTTCGGGCAAGGCGGAGAAGCCTGGAGACTGAATACATACAAAAACACGGGGAGGGGAGTTGAAAAGGGAGTCGCTGACCGGTGGTGGCGCCGTAATAAAGCAGTCGCGACGAGGCGGCGATGGCTTCCGAGTGCACGAGCGCAGCGTGGGGACCCAGCACACGGCGCACTGCGTCGTGGCATCCCTCCATCAGCAGACCAAGGTACATATCATCCTGAAGCAGATGAGCACAGGTTTTGATCCAACTCAGCCTTTGCAACGGCGGATAGGTAGGGAAGGAGGCCACTGACTAGGTTAAGTCCCGGAGGTCCACGGGATGCCTCCTGGCTGAGGAAAGGAGAACAACTTTGAAACGAGCTAGCCCCCCACCTTCTGCGACGCCCGGACAATGTCTGGTTGCGCTGCAGCCGTAAAGAGTGGTATAGACACAGGTGCAGAAGAAGAGGAGGTACGAGCTTGGTTGGAGACGATCTCGGCGCCGCGTCCACTTAGCGACCGTTGTCCGGACGACTCTCGCTCCATTATGAGGTCCCAGCAAGCACCGCTGCCCGCTCCACAGCCACAGTCCAACCTCCGCTCAGGAAAACAGGATTTTTTTGGCTCTTGGCGTGGTTGGAGAACGTGGTTGTTGCGCTACTCCTTCCGCTCTCTCCTGTAGCCGTACGGTGCCCACGTATTAACAAAGGGAGTCGCCTCCGTTGCCTCGTCTCGCCTGACGGCGGTTCTGCCGCGTTGCCTTGGTCGAGATATCGGCGAGTACATGTACGGGTACCTTAAACTCATCTCTACTCATGTATTTTAAACAGCTAAACATCTCATCTTTCCTTCGCGGATGTTGGCAAAGTTCATCTAAGAACCGGCCTTAATTAAAGTGTGTACAGGTTAAGCTGAAGTTTAGAAAACGAAATCGACTTTTTATTTCCGATAACCCGTACATTTTAAAAGTCGATTCGCCCTCGTACGGGGTTTAGAAAACAAAGTCAACCCCAAAACGTACCACGGACTTTGATTCGGACTTTGTTTCAAGCCCAAAATGAAAACAAAGTCGGGCGACTTTGTTTTCGTTTCGAAGTCCGAAACAAAGTCGAAAACGAAGTCGTGGCTGTACATTACGACATGTGTGCGCGCGCGACCGGTAGCATGGCCACCCGCACCGCCCGAACACCAGTAGGCGACTACATCCGCAAGCCACGCCTCCACCTGTGGAAGGGGTCCACAGGCCTCGCTTGCTAGAATGGAGCGGGCGAACGTGCCGGAGAATCCTCTGCCGCAAGAGCTTCTGGCACTGCTCAGCTCGATGTCAGCCGAGCAGCGGGCGGCCGCCCTCTTTCCGTCCGGCCCACCCCGCGCCGCCATCCTAGCCAGGCCACCTAGCCAGGCCGTGGCTGGCACGGACTCTGGCCAGAACACATGACCTTGCCTAGTTCTGCGCTGAGGGGCTTATTTCTGATGGCGTTGAGGCCAGCAAAACCGTCCTCCTTCCAACAGTATTGGCGTTGTGCGGTCTCGGCCTTACGCTTCCGGCCACGCGGCTCTGCAATGTTCTCAGCGTGCTGCCTCGCCTTGCGCGACGCAACGGCTGCCGCTGCCAGTGTCATAGCCAGGGCAGCTACAACAACGAGAAGTAGAAGTTTGCGTTTGTGGGTGGGGTCGAAGGTGTGAGTTGCAGCGGCGCCATCGCACAGCGCCGCAAATGCGACCACCGCAATCACGGAGGCAACGTTGAGGCGCATCGTGCACACGCACTCGCACACGATAGCGGTTTGCGGCTGCGAAGCCGAGGGGGGTGCGTGACGGCTGGGCAGCACGTTTGACTGCTTCCGGGGGGTTCCGCCGAGTTTGAAAAACAGCAACGCCGTTGAGCTGATGCTCGTCATGTTTGAATTCGCGCGCCGGGTGCGCGCGCGGGTGGTGATACTGGATGCGCTGGATACTCCTACATATATTCGTACGGGTTCTGGTACGGTACATGTACGGATACCGGTACTCGTACTGGCTGTGTCCATGAAACTTCGATTTCATTTTCTAAACCTGGGTTTACGTAACAGGCCGACGTCAGCACATCGCTACGCGAACGATAAAAGTTCCGTACAAAAGTCGAAAGTCGACTTCGTTTTCTAAACTTAAGCTTTAACTCATCCTTACTCATCTCCACATATTGAAGTAGTAATCCTTATACGTATTGCGCCCTGATCGAGTGACCGTACATTGGAAGGTTTTAGTTTTTGAAACTCCAACATTGGCCTCGTGTGGGGTTAGCGCAGTACGGTACGGTTCCCGTACAATGGTACGTAATGCACTCACACGAGCGTCGCTTACTACCCGGGAGAATGATCGATGATGAGTTTGAGGTTTGTTTCGAACTTATGCTTAGTCACGCTTGCAAAACGCCGCCTGTAGAGGGTGCCGGTACGGGTAAACTGCCAGTCCCATATCCCGGGGGCGCAAAGAAGAAAATTAGAAAAAAAAGTACTGCGCCCTGATCGAGTACATGTGCCGGCGGGCACAGACGCGACGGAAACAGCGATGTGCCTTAATGTGATGGATGAATTGGGAGTGCCACCTTCGTAATTTTGGGACGCTAGCCCCAGAGTTTAATGGTTTTGTACGTCAGTTCGCTACCTCTTCCGAAGATATAAATGTCTAATTACTTTTAGGCGGTGTCCCCCCTTCCCTTCATGGCGCCATTCATTTTACAGGAAATGAAAGGTTTTTCCAATTATAGCGCCAAGCCCTCCCTCGTATTGCTTTCTTTGTAGTTCATGTATCGCACTCCCGAAATGTTTTGCTCCGTGAGACGGGCCTTGCTCCTTCTCGCATTACTCGAATGTGCCGACGCCCGGACGGGTAGGGCGGTCCTTTATTAGTGAGTGCCGGGAATGCATCCATGCTTGTTTGCATGTCATTGGAAGGTTTTAGCAGGTGAAACTCCAACATTGGCCTCGTGTGGGGTTAACGCAATACGGCACGGTTCTCGTACAATGGTACGTAATGCACTCACACGAGCATCGCTTACCCGGGAGAATGATCGATGATGAGTTTGAGGTTTGTTTCGAAGTTAAGCTCTCGGTCATGCTTGCAAAACGCCGTCAGTAGAGGGTGCCGGTGCGGGTTAACTGCCAGTCCCATATCCCGGGGGCGCAAATAAAAATAATGGATGAATACATTATGTTGTGCTTTCTTGTAAGGAAATCTATGAATGAATACATTATGGATATGACACCGGGCAGTGTTGATGTTGGTATTCATGCTCCGGCTTAGGCATGTGGGGTTTTTCTTTCCTTGCTCCTGTGTGCTTGGCGTTTTTCACTGCCTTTAATTGTGATATGACACATGTTGATTGTAACATTTATACCATTTCATAAAAATACAAATATAATGACGATATAATGTATGTATGATACAATTACTATCGGACCAAAAAATGAAAGTCAACATCATGCTCTACTAGATTGTGACGAGTACAGTCTTGCAACAGTACATTGCAAGACATTGTACAGGTACTCGTTACGGATTCCAATTCGTGCTTTTCCACAGGACGGACGTATACTCGTGGGTACGTCGCTACTGCAATATTGTAAAGGTGATGATGCTACCGTACGACCAGTACCTCCCGGTACGTACAGATATGCATAATTAATCTAACTAGCCAAATGACGCGCCAGAACGAGCTCTTCGATGCAGAAGGAGCCGCGTCGTGAAACCCAATGCTAGGCAGGCCGCGTCTCGAAGCAGATGACGACGGTTGAACAGCCCTAACGCCTGACACGTAAGCGTAGCTTGCAGGCGTAAGCAATCTCGGCAGAAACCTATTTAAGCCCATTGCAGTAGAGGGAGGTGACAAAACCATTTAACAATTCCTTTGTTCACTTACAACATCTATTGCTTAAGTACAGCAATGAAACATCTTTCACCATTGCCTCTCGACAAACATCTTTTTGCCATCTTGCAATGACAGAACTAGGCAGACAAGAACAGATTTGTGCTAGCGTTTAGCTTTCAGAGGCTAACCGCCACACTGGTTTCGGAGCTCTCTGGTCGACGCACGCTTTCGTTGCTCATTGATTCGCTCGACGTTGCTTGATTGAGTTGAGATGGCTTCTCTAGGACCCGGACATTACGTGGTGTTGGTAATTCACGTTGGAGGAACTAAACCGTCGGACTTGAAGCTGATATTACAACGTGAGCCTCGTTCTGGTAAAACTTGGTTCCCAGCTGGCTCTATCTTACCTAACGAAGAGCATGTCGACGCTGATGTTCGTGAGTTACACGAGGAGACCGGTCTTGTTCCGACACCGGAGGATTTAACGTTGTTGAGTGATGAACATGTCCACGTTACGCTACCTCAAGGACGAGAGCTTGTCTACGTGTACTCGGCTTCTATTCCTGTCATGTTTACTACGAACAACTTACGCACACCTGCTCAGGTTGAGCAGGCTGTTTTAGCACAGTCGACAGTTAATCCGGATGGTACTTACGTCGTCCCGGAAACAATCAACACTGACGGTCTGACACTTACGCCCGCTCAGAAGGGGTTACTTCGTGCTGAGAAGCACAAGAGTGAGTTACTTCACTTTGGTTACGTGACTCAGTGGGAGCTCTTTCGCCGAGCGGTCTATCAACACGTTCCAGTCCTGCAAGACGACACGTCTATCCCAAGACAGTTCCACATGCACTCCCGGTTTACGACGGTCGACTCTGGTCCTGTCTGGCTGCTGATTCGCGGACACATCAACCGACTGACTGGTGAGGGACCTACAGATTTACGAGTGGGAATGCCGATGCCTACCCACAACTTGGCTGGACTTCCTGTCACCCTCACGGAGACCCAGCGTAAGGCTGCAATTAATTCACCGCTACAGAGTGGCCGTGTGGCTAATGAACTGGAGGATTGACTTGAAGCTCAGCGTTTTCTCATGCTTGGGATTATGCCTGATTCGTACGACTCAGTTATATGGGTTACTTCACAATTCGCTGGACATCTGAATGGGTGGTGGCTGAACCGGAAAACTCAGCCTCCAATTCCAGCTACGTACAACGAGCTTGTTACGGAGTTACGCAACTCAACGTTTCTTCCGAACATCAAAGACGACGCAATTAACGCTTTGCTCAGCTTTACGCAGAGCAGCACGATGAGTTACGCACTCTACACTAAGCAGTACAACGACTACTTACGTCGGTCTCGTCAGCACCTGTCAACTGATGTTCAGTGTCTGCGCTTCATTAACGGCTTAGCGAACTATGCGTTGAAGAACCACGCGAAGTCACACCGAGCTTAGAAGGGGTACCAGATTACTCTGGTGGAGCTGCAAAACTTTTTGAACGACGTCGTTACAGATTCGCCGGAACTCGGCAATACGAGGTCTTCTGCTGGCCCATCTGCCCAGCCTACACGCAAGCGCAATCTTGAGGACCGTCATATTAAGCAGAGACAGAGTCGTAAACTTGTAACCAGACGTTCAATTGATTGGAAACTGGTTGACTCAGTCTTTGACCCTTTGCATGCACGATTCGACTTCACATTGGAGGGATGTGCTGATGATGAAGGTCTAAACTCGCACGGTGACTTACCTCACTGTTCGCCGAGTGACTCGATTCTAGAGAGAGATTTGACAGGAGAACGGGTGTTTATCAACCCACCCTGGGAGTTAGCTGAGCAGATTGCATAGCATTTTGAGGATTGTCGACAAACATCTCCGACATCTACGATGGCTGTATTTGTACTACCGAAATGGGCGAAATTTACTCAAGTGACTAAGAATTGGAAACTCTACCAAGAATTCCCAGCGAGGACACAGCTTTTTACTCGTCAGTCACTGGAGAGCCCAGCGCAACAGGAGGTGGTTGCTCTAGCTCCTTGGCATGTACATCTGTGGTTAGTCGACGCAGATTGTGCGTTTAACGACTCAACAACACCTACAGCATCTGATCAACCAGACTCGGTACCTGTACCTTTAGACGACGCGGAAGCGTCCATCGCTACGTTGCAACAATTTTCTTCGCCAGCTACAGCCCTACTGACTGACCTCACGGAAGCTCGGCCGTTAATTCGAACTGAGCTGACTGTGAAAACTCCTGATGGCGGACACCAATTTTCTGGATTAGTGGACTGTGCTGCGACACTTGATTTTGTGTCAGAGGACTTTGTACGACGCTTTGCTTTACAGACTCGGAAGTCTACGACTAAAACCCCAGTTCGACTCGCCAACGGACAACGAGTGACTTCTACGACAGTCTGCGATGTCACTTTTGAGCTGGCTCGACACGAATTTCACCGGACTTTATATGTCTTAAGTGATTTACGCACAGCTGATTTAATCCTGGGTTTACCATGGCTTGATGACGAACATGCCTCTTTACAATTTGGTACAACCAAGGTTTTTACACTAATGGACGGCACAGCTGTGGAGACTACGCTCGAGGAACGACGCCCTGAGTGTCTACTGTTGTCGTCTACGAAAGTTCAGAAACTCATGCGCAAGACGCGCCGCAGCAGGGGACGTCATGCTGATTTTTACGTCATCGACCTTACGTCAGCCGTTGAACAACCGACAGACTTTCACACTGGAGAGGAGCTAACTGCAGAACAACGTGCCAACTTCCGGGCGTTACTCTTCGATGACTTCCCGGAGTTACTGCAACCCGTCGACTCTCCACATGTAAGCCGACAGTGGGATCATCCCATTGAAACAATTGGCCCGATGCGACGTCAACGTCTGAACAGATTGTCACCTACAGAGCGCGCTGAACTAAATCGACAGCTCAAAGACGCAGTCGAGGCTAGTTTGGTCCGTCCCAGCTACAGTGAGTTCGGCTCGCCAATTCTTTTTGTACGGAAAGCTGATGGCTCACTACGTCTACTGTGCATTGACTACCGTGGCCTTAACGAGGTTACGCGTAAAGATGCTTACCCACTTCCGCGTGTGGAGAATACTCTGGACGAACTTAAGGACGCGAATTTTTACACACACCTCGACCTCGCCTCTCGATTCTGGCAAGTTCGAGTGCGTGATCAGGACGTTCACAAGACGGCTTTTCAGACCCTGATGGCTTAATGGAATGGGTCGCCATGCCGTTTGGCCTGTGCAATGCGCCGGCTACATTTCAGAGGATGATGAACGACATTCTTCGCGACTTTTTACACAAGTTCGTGACAGTCTACCTCGATGACGTCTTTATTTACAGTCGAACACTGGAAGAGCACCTGGAGCACCTGCGACTTGTGCTACAACGGTTCAAGGAGGAAGGGCTGAAATTACGCCTTAAGAAATGCTTCTTCGGACTGCAAGAAATGGAGTACTTGGGCTACACTGTGTCAGCCGGTAAAATTTCGGTTTCCACAAAGAAAGTCGAGGCCATTGCAGACAAGCCAGTGCCCAAGACGCAGAAGGAGGTTCGCAGTTTCGTACAATTCTGCAACTTCTACGCCAGATTCATACACCATTTTAGCGACCTTACGGCTCCATTGACGGACTTATTGCGGAAGTCCCAGCCACAGAAGGTTACGCTGACGCCTGCTTGTTTGGAAGCCTTCGAGACTCTCAAGTTACGGCTCATTTCCGCGCCATGCCTGATCCTTCCGGAGGTCGGCTCGGACGCGACGTTCATCGTAGCTACAAATGCTTCAACAGTGGGGATTGCAGCAGTCATGTTGCAAGACCAAGGAGGAGGTCTTCAACCAGTCTCTTACTGGGCGCGTAAGCTGAATCC
Source organism: Tetraselmis chui (assembly GCA_026401115.1). Taxonomy (NCBI): domain Eukaryota; kingdom Viridiplantae; phylum Chlorophyta; class Chlorodendrophyceae; order Chlorodendrales; family Chlorodendraceae; genus Tetraselmis; species Tetraselmis chui. The sequence continues at coordinate 83,864 of JAPMLY010000054.1, read as the reverse complement.
AGCTGAGCGTGGTAACACTTACTCTGCGTACGACTTAGAAGCTTTGGCCGTATGCGAAGCTGTCAAGCATTGGAGGTGCTATCTTGAAGGATGCTCTAAGTTCCTTGTCGTAACAAACCACGACACACTGCGACATCTGCTCAGGCAACCGAACAACATGCTGAACAAGCGGCAAGCAAGATACCTGCGGGATTTGCAACCGTTTGTGGGCTCGATGACACTTGCATGTCGCAAAGGAGCTCTGAACGAAGCTGACCCGTTAAGCCGGCGACCAGACTTCGTACCTCAGGCCACAATACCCTTATTTTGGGATGGCGAGGTTCCGTCAGATCGAGAATTACGACGGAAGTCCCAGCCGCTGTTTGAAGACGCGCAGTTTAATTTACTGACTGTTGACGCGCTACAGCTGAGCCATGAGTTCGCTGATCTCATTCGCGCGGGGTTCTCACAAGACTCGTTTTATGGGGACGAGGGTGAGTGGACGAAAGACAGCCGGATAGAAGCCAGAGACGGATACTTTTGGCGCCTCAATCGCCTCTGTATACCACATAACTCTGAGCTCCGACTGAGATTGATCACAGAGCTGCACGAAAGTTCGTCAGCTGGTCACAGAGGAGTTGCTAGCACTCTTGCTAAAGCACTCGACAGATTATGGTGGAAACGAATCCGCCAAGACGTGAAAGATTTCTGTGAACGCTGCGTCGTGTGTCGACGAGCGAAGATTCGACCGCAGATGGCTGCGACTCTTTACCCACTGCATGTTCCACCCAGACCGTGGCACACAGTTGGTCTTGACTACCTGACACACTTGCATGAGAGCAATGGCTTTAACAGTGTGCTGATTGTAGTAAACCATCTAACTCGAATGGCCCATTATCTGCCATGTACATAGTCGATTACTGCCGAAGAAACTGCAACTTTGTTTTAACAGGGAGTCTACCGTTTACATGGACTGCCCCGAGTGCTGATCAACGACCGCGACCCAAAATTCGTCAGTGCCTTCAGGCAGACACTTTGGAGACGCCTTGGAACGCGTCTGAACATGTCTTCCAATCGACATCCAGAAACAGACGGGTTGACAGAGCGAGTGAACAGCACGTTTCAGCAGCTTCTTCGTTGCTTCTGTTGCTATGACAGCTCTGATTGGACGACACTACTACCGCAAGTGGAATTCGCGTACAACGCTTCGCGTGCACTCGGAATTGAGCACACACCGTTTGAGGCTAACTTTAGGTTCTCTCCTGAGGAGCCTCCTGACCTGCTGTTCAGCATGCGACCATCGATTCCAGTTTCGCAAGACGCAACAGAACGGTTGAAATTGTGACAGGAAGTACACACCATGGTACGCTCAGTGTTACAGCTACACAAGGACGAGATGCAGGCGCGCACAGAACCGTCTACAGCGCCACACTTCGCTAAGGGAGATAAGGTGTCGGTCGTCACAACAAACCTTTTTCTCCGAGGACAACCGAACCGGAAACTCAGAGACAGACAGCTCGGCCCTTTTTCAGTGGAGGAGCATATTGGGAAACACAGTTACAAATTGAAACTACCAGCGACAGTCCGCTTACATAATGTGTTCCATGTTAACAACTTACGACCCTGCGCTACTGCTCCACTACGACCAGCTGTCCCGGTGACTATACCTGAAGGAGACGACGAGGAGTTTGACGTTTCGCACATCTCTGCTGTGTGCATCAAATCGCTACATGGACGACGAGGCAAATATCTACTCTTCATGACGCACTTCAGTGATGACGACATTCCACCTGTCTGGCACCGGTTGAACGAGGTGCACCGAACAATCGCGTTACAAGAATTCTTGGAGACGCCCCATTGCCACAAGTTTGCCAGGACTCAGGCGTACATCGACTTCATGCATGTTCACCCAGCGCGCATTCTTGAGTCCCAGTAATTGCTTCAGTAAAGGAGCCAAGAACCACGGAGGTCTGCCTCGCGGCGGCCTCATTAATCTGTCAAGAGGGGGAGGGTACGAGTGTGACGAGTACAATCCTGCGACAGTACATTGCAAGACATTGTACAGGTACTCGTTACGGATTCCAATTCGTGCTTTTCCACAGGACGGACGTATACTCGTGGGTACGTCGCTACTGCAATATTGTAAGGGTGCTGATGCTACAGTACGACCAGTACCTCCCGGTACGTACAGATATGCATAATTAATCTAACTAGCCAAATGACGCGCCAGAACGAGCTCTTCGATGCAGAAGGAGCCGCGTCGTGAAACCCAATGCTAGGCAGGCCGCGTCTCGAAGCAGATGACGACGGTTGAACAGCCCTAACGCCTGACACGTAAGCGTAGCTTGCAGGCGTAAGTAATCTCGGCAGAAACCTATTTAAGCCCAGTGCAATAGAGGGAGGTGACAAAACCATTTAACAATTCCTTTGTTCACTTACAACATCTACTGCTTAAGTACAGCAATGAAACATCTTTCACCATTGCCTCTCGACAAACATCTTTTTGCCATCTTGCAACGACAGAACTAGGCAGACAAGAACAGATTTGTGCTAGCGTTTAGCTTTCACAGGCTAACCGCCACATGATACTTCTATACTTTTAATGGATATAGCGTTTCGTTGCATATTGTCTTAGGGCCCTCCCATCTATCAACGCCACGTATATTTTCCTACGAGGGTCTAGACGTCTAGACCGTGTTCGCCTGACCCATCCTCTCCGAAGAAGTGCGTGCAGTCATTGATTGCCGCCAAGCAAGGACATCCATACCTAAGAGGGTTGTTAAGTATGGTTCCGCAGCTTGGTCTTCGGGCGATGAGTTGTCAATGTGTCGCGAGGGCTTGCGTTATGTAGACGACCATGAGGCATTGAAGCTATAGTGCCGGGTGTAAGTGTAGTTGAGACAAGATGCGCTTGGTTCTAAGTCGAGATGTACCGATTATCTTAATATCCGATGGGCTCGCCGTGCGGAGCGTGAGGAGGGATGTTATGCTAGCCATTGTATGGGTATGGGGGGTGCATGCGGCTCATGCCGACTTGAGAGTTTCGGCGTCGGTGCGAGGCCAGTGGTCTTTGGCACAAGGCGATGTGGCGAGAGACGGGTTTCGGTGAGAGTAAGTTGATGGTCGGTGGAGAGATTCTTGTCGGTGAAGCATCTCCATTCGCCAATCAGAAAATGTTTGCGGAAAAGGATTTCCCTTTTTTCGTGTCCGCGCGTGTTTGGTAATGCTTGCAATTCAGTTTTAATATCTTCGCTTGATTTTGGAGTGTCGTATGAACTGGGGCCAAGTAGTTTGATAAAGCATACTTTTTGGCAAGGGGGCGGATAGTGGCGGGGGGAAGTTATTCCGGGAGCACGGCATGGCTATTAGCGAGTGTGTCATCGCAGGTACCCTCGTTGGCATCGATCATACGCGCGCGTGCATATGGATTTTCCATTGAAACGGGGGAGAGAGTGTGGGGGTCTCGGGAAGGTTTTAGAATGTTAATTTCTGCAATTGTTTGCGGCAATTGTTTCCCAACATCGATTGCCAATAGAAGAGGGATAGACGTAGTCGGAGTGCGTTTTTGGTGTTTATCAATGTGAAGGCGTTACATCCCGTTGGTCCCGGTAACTACATTGTGGTCGTACTTCTCATCAAAGGGACCAACACTAAGATCTCCCGCTCGGGCAGTCCGATATGTTTCTTCGCGACTAGATACTCTCAAATACTCTCTTGATAAGGAGGCGTGGGCAGAGTTTGTAAATTTTTTGGCGCAGAAAATACCGGTGTATTTGCGGTAGGTGGAGGGTGATGGAGATGGCGGCGGACAGCTGGGTAGCGGCGTCAAGGAAAGGGCGCTCGTTGCTTACCGACTAGCATGTTGCGGTAAAGCCGACCCAAGGGGGGGTATCACTACGCCAACGGAGAGGAGGACTGTCGCGACGGGAGGAGCGGCGTGCTCCGGCGGCAATTACCCTGAGGATCAGCTGGAAAACAACGAGTTGGAAAACCATGTACGGAGGGTTTTGCAATAATGTCCGTACCCAGCGGCCCGAAGGATCTAGCAACGGTGACCATGCCCTACCCCACCGCCATCCACCGTCGTTATGCACATCCAATATTAGAGAGTGCCAGCATGGGTCAGCGCGGATGCTCGCACTCGAAACAACGGTGCTCAACGGACGCGCGATCGGTGGGTGGAGGGTACTGCCACTGGCTTATTTTTTTGACACGATTCTAGGTACCAGACATGGAAACGCCAAGGAAATGGCCGAGAAAACTTTTTAGCGTGGCGGCATGAGCGCTAGCTTTTTCTGTGTGGTAGTCTTGGTCCCCCCCACCTGCCCTCCAAGTGATGGGGGGCCTCGTCAAAGCGGAGGACAGTCACGACTGTAGGAGCGGCTACGACCTTTGGGGGGGGGGGCTTACGGGAATCGACGGCGGGATTGACGAGCGACAGCGCGAGGAGGGTTTTTTCGCTAGCCTATCCCCTCTTTCTCCGGCAAGACCGAAGTCACGCGGGAGGTAGATTAGGCTGGCCCGTCGCCCCTCTCGAACGCCGATCGGTCTAGGCCGGTCGGCACCCCAATTCGGTGGGAGCGGGCCGTGCATCGTGAAGGTCGAGCAGCATTTTCATTTTGCATTTCTTAACAAGTCGTGGCTCTATTTTTTGTAGACCTGCTTTTGTTGATAAGAAAGTTATGTGTCGTCACTGCTTAGACGTGGGACTGTAGCAATTACTGCGATTGCTTACAGTTAATAGCCTCCGAGGAACGTCGTTACACATTGCGGACATGTGTGTCAATAGGTGTACATGGTCGAAGAGTACCCAGCCAAATCTGTGCTCTTAAGTGTCATAAATGACTGAGCAACTTATGGTCTTTAGACAGCAGCCGGTCCGGTTTGCTGGTTTCATTGTGAATTATTTTCATTTTCATTTCAAGTGGGTCGGAGTAGAGTTCCATGGATGGGTTAACGGTTTTACGTAAGGCCTCAAGGGGGTCCTCTCAGTTGGCCCATCCGATCTCTGTGTCTCTCTTATGGTTGGGGTATCATCTATTTTCGGAAGTTGTGCCGACGAACGTGACGAGGCGGTATAAGACGTCCTCGAAGGTGAGGGCGGGTAAGCTCGGGATGGAGCACGCGGTCGAGGTGGGTGATGCGGTTGAAGGAGAGTGCAGTTACAAACATATGTAATTTTGTGTGTGCATACTTAAGCGGTTTGCTAAGCGGTTTGAAGCATGAAATGCGTGTCGAACACGATAGTCTCAAAGAGGCCGTGTTGATGGGTTCTCAAAAATGACGCGAGGACGCAAGAAAAATGTTCATGCGACGTAAGTCTCAAATCAACATCCTAGAACTGTCAAAAGGCTTAAAGGCGAGCGAAGTTCTCAAATAGCAATATCACAATTAGCAAAAACTGATACCTAAATATGATTCTCAATTGTTAACATATATTTCTCAAACTAATACTTTATTATAACTCTCAAAACAAGTACCATGCAGGACTTTAATACGGGCACCTAGTTGCTGACTTGCTTGGGATTCGGGTTTTAGACTAAGAAAGCCGTGTGATATGGGTGGAAAACCTTAGCAGCGGTGCGGCGGCAATAGCGCTAGCGCCTAGATGACCTCCCACTTTGAGTGTCTTGCTCTCCCTCCCACCCGACCGCAAGGTGACGGGAGACCTAGGCAAGGACGATCGCAGCGCCGAGACAAGCGACGACGACCTCGGGATGAGGTCATCGAGCCGGTGGCGTGATCGAAAAGTGGTTACGTGGGTGTGTGTGTGGGAGGGGGGGGGGGGGGGGGCTTGCGTCAGCCTCTCCCCTGCGCGCGATCGGAGTCGTGTAGAATTCTCGCGTAGGATTCTCCCGCGAGACCAGAGTCGCGTAGAACACGTATTAGGTTTGCTCAGCGCCCGTCTCGATTGCTCACTACGTGTATCTCAGCTAGGGTGCACCTCAATTCGGCAAGAGCGGACCGTGACGGTGCGCCGTGCATCTTGAAGGTATGGCAACGGTTAGTTTTGCCTTTCAGAAATATTGCAGCTCGCCTAGTTCTAAGATTGTCCAAGATAACTAAACTGATTGCTATTTCTTCGAAGGGGAGGGGTAGCTCGAGGAACCCCCTTGGCCTAGACTTGTTGATTAAGACCCAAATGGATTTGGACCCGGGTACATGTCTGGTAGTCCGAAATGCGCCCGTACCTTCCCCCCTCTTATCGCGCGTCCACCGGGCAACCTCTTTGTAGCGTGGGCCTCCGCGCTCACCTGGGCCCACACTTTTTGCATATAGGTATGTCAGGTTGGTGGGTGTCGAAAAGGAGGGGGGAGTGGGGGGGGGGGGGGGGGGGGGGGGGGGGGGGGGGGGGGGGGCAGGACACCGTAACCGGATCCTTCGGGCCGCGGGTGCACGGAAATTAGTCAAAACCCTTCGTGCGGTTTTTCCGGGTCGGCGCCGCCAGATCGTGTCGCTCCCCCCGTCGCGACCAACCGCCTTGCTGGCCAAGCGTACTCCTCCCCCGGGAGATGTAACATGTCGACGTAGGAGTATGCGAGTTAGCGCCATGCCATGGTGATACATCCCAACTAGCTAGACTGAACGTACGGACATTATATATTAGTTTCCAAAAAAGCCCTCCGTACATGGCTTCCGGCGGCGGCTAATCCTCAGGATCACCGCTCACCTAGCCGCTCTTCCGGTTGCGACCGACTACCGGCACGTGTCATGTCGTGCCTCTTCCCCCAAGAAGGCTCGACTGGCACATGGCTAGTCGACAGCGAGCGAGCGCCCTTTCTTGGCGCCGCTTCCCGGCTGACCATCGCCAACTCCAACGCATGCGTCCCGTCGCTGATCCGGTTGTACCCTCCTCGCCACCACACGCTCTTGAGGCACATGTCCTAGTCCCCCAAAGTAGGAATGTATCTAGTAGTATCTGGCTACGAAAAAACATATCGAACGGGCGGAGCGGGAGATCTTGGCGCCGGTATTGCACAGAAATTATTATTCAAAGGCCCTTTGTACATGGCTTTCCCGACAGCTGTTGATCCCGCGGATCGCGATGTCAGTCCTCTTAGCCCCCTACCGTGCCAAGCCTAGCACGGCTACGGGGTTTCCAGCGCCCACCACGGGGAGTTGAGGGGATGCCAATGGGCGTGCGCACCCCCCTCCGGGGCCGCAGCCGCTACGCCGCCGGCGGGCGCCAAAAAATTATGAATTGTTAAAAGGTTATGTCTCCTCCCTCTACTCCACTAGGCTGAAATAGCTTCAGCCTATCTAGCTTGTACATGCTCTCGCTTGGTCCTCGTGCCATGTGCTAGGGCTCTCTAAGGGTTGCAAAGAGACTAGCGACGCGGCTCGTATGCATTGGGAATCTCGTCCAACGCGTCGCCTATCTAGTTAGATTAAATGTGCGTACATATACGTACCGGGAGGTACATGTAGTATAGTACGCACTAGTACCCTCGCCTTATTGCGGTAGAGACGTACCCACGATGAACGTCCTTCCGATGGAAAAGCAAGAATTTGATATAGTAATGAGTACATGTACAATGTCTTGCAATGTACTCTTGCAGAGCCGTACTCGTCACACCAACATCGTATCTCAGCAAGACATGCCCATGATTCAATGGTTCCATTTCCTCCTTTGCACCTACGAATCCAATTACGTAGCAACCCGCATACGTAAATCTCTCTATTCCATTAGTTCTTCCCAAACCCAAAGCCCTATTTATAAAAACCCAATGATAAACACCTCTACGCGGGGAGTAAAACCCCACTCTCCACCACCCCCACCCTCACCCATGGCCTAGCTTCACATCATTGAACTGACGTGAATGGCATACGTGAGAGCCCGTAGACCGTAATAATAAGTTAACAATTTGTGCTTAGGTTGAATAAGTCATGTTGTGAAGCATTTCCGTTTTCAAAGCGCGTGTAACGGTATCATTTCATTCATTTAAAAGCTAATGTTAGTAGTGTCTTTTAGCCGGTCAGTGCGTAATGTGTTCGCATCCTCAGACGCTATTGGCCTTTAATAAGTTGCGCAAAAATCGGCGGTACGCCTATCTACACACAACACAGTTTAATGCGCTTTTGCATAACTAAAGCATGTCCTATAGCCCCTCCATCCTCTGTCGCCACTTACCACTTCATCGCATGTACATGCAAGATCGCCGCAAGTCATTCACTTCATGGCGCTATGACGCCATTACTTCTTCTCCGAAACCGGCACGGTCGATGTTTGATGGAGCGTCTAGCACAGCCGCGCGCGAAAACCTACGTGCCCGCCGGCGGTGCTCTATTCTGTCCAACCTTCTGTTTATTCGTGCAATCCATCTTGATCCCCCAAGCAAGCAGCGCATAAGAGGCCACACAGTCTGTCAATATGACATCAATTTGCTCCATTAAAAAACAATGTCTTTAAGCGTAGATACGAAACGCTCTCCCACTACGCTCTCCCACTGCTTGTGCTTCTTGCCATCTCTCGGTTCAAGCTATGCGGGGTGCGTTCTCGTCGGCGGGTGTAGACATGTCGGACGATGCGTGGGCCACTGCTTTCGCGGACCATTTGGCTCGATGCGGTGGAGATGCTTTAGTCCACACCGCTCACTCTTGGATAGTGACGGCCCTTGCGGAAATCATCTCCGAGGTTCGTGGCGCACTCGGGGTTGGCGTCGAGGTTCTCACAGATCCCACGAGGTTAGTTCAACTCCCCAACGGCAACGACGGTCTCCCCGCGGATGTGGGTGTCTTGCACTATCACGGCATCCGAGGCTCAAAATTTGCCCTTGATGCCGTGGTTTCCGGTTTGTTCGGCGTTTCTAGCCCCCCGTCACCCGAAGTCGCTCTGCGCCGTGCTGAGAAGACCAAGTTCGAGAAGTACTCCGAAGGGGTGAGGAGTCGGCCCGACATCCGTTTCATTCCCTTTGCTGTCACGGAATTTGGTACTCTCGGCGGCCACCAGGGATTGGATCCGCCATTTTTTTTGTTGGGTTCGGATCCACGAGTACTTGATTTTTTAGGATTCGGAACTAGTGAGTACCTCTAAAAAAGGGATCCGGATCCCGCGAGTACCTGTGATTCTAGGGTTCGGATCCCGCGATTACCCGTGATTCTAGGGTTCAGACCCCGCGATTACCTGTGATTCTAGGGTCCGGATCCCGCGATTACCTATGATTCTAGGGATTGGATCCAGCGATTACCTGTGATTCTAGGGTTCGGATCAAGCGAGTACCTGTGTTTTCGGTTCCGGAACCGAGTACATGAGTACTTCTAAATTTTTGGTTCCGTTGGATTCGTTGGGTTCGCGATTCCAACAAGTACTCGAAGTACTCATGCAAATTGATACAAATTGCGCATTTTGGGGGAAATTTGTACTGCAAATTCAATTCTTACATCTCTACTAGTTCTATGCGCCTGCTCATGCTTGGATCCCATACAGTAGATTTTGACTGAGGTATCATGAACACCCTATCTGAATTCCCAACAAGCTCCTCTTCTGTACGTTGGATAGCCGTCGATGACAAGCTCTTCCCTGATCTAGACGGTTTACTACTTCCCGCTTGCCCCGCCATTGTTGCTAACTATGATAGGAGTTGGATGTGGACGGGCATATTATGGTGGATTTCAAGCGCGTACGCACCGTTTAACAGGCCCTTGGGTGGGCTACAATCGATTCAAGGCTGCGGAATGACAACAATCAGGGCTATTGAACCAATCCTAGACATACACCTCAGCATATTTGCATTTCCAAATACCTCCCCAAAAAACAACGTGTCACTTCGGGCCACCACAGAATCGTGAGATACTCGGAATCGTGAGTAATGATTGGGTATCGCGATTCCACATCGTTTTGCGAGGATGAGGTACTCGCGATTACCGCGGATCCATTAAAGTACGATGAATACCGGATCCAACGATTACTTACAATAACTGATACCGGATCCTACGATTACTTACAATAACTGGTACCGGATCCAACGATTACTTACAATAACTGGTACCGGATCCAACGATTACATGTGATTCTAGGGTTCGGATCCCGCGATTACCTACCGAACCTAGGGTTCGGATCCAGCGATTACCTGTGATTCTAGGGTCCGGATCCCGCGATTACCTGTGATTCTAGGGTCCGGACCCACGAGACCGAGTCCGAACCCGAGTAGTCTCGGGGATTCGCGGAGCCGTAGGATCCGGATCCAGTCCCTGGCGGCCACGCCACGGCTTTCTTGACGGAGCTAGCCAAGCAGGCAGCCGCATCTAAAGGGATGCATGTGGGCAAGTTGTTGGCCTCCTGGCGTCGAAAGGTCTCTCTCGCCGTCCATGTCGCTCACGCGGACAACGTCTTGCGCGGTTTGTCCGCCGCTGCGGACGGCGTGGAGGCCGCTTCTTCCTCAAACGGGATGCCTTCTCCTGCCTAAGGGTCCGAATCGAAATTGAGAGCATAAATATCGAGAATCATGATTAATTCAAACTTAAAGATCGAGAATCGTGATCAATTCAATCTTAAAGATCGAGAATCTTGATCAATTCAGTGAATAAAGATCGAGAATCGATATATTGTATCAAAAATCGCATCACTAGATCTGATTTTCATTCAAGTAAAGATCGATGCACCTGATAATTCAGGCCCTAATTATCGATGCATCTGATAATTCAACCTCTAAAATATCAATGCATCTGATAAATCGCGGCTCTAAATATCAATGCATCTGATAAATCGCGGCACAAAATATCAATGCATCTGATATTTCGGACGCTAACGATCACTGCATCTGATAATTTAGGCGCTCAAGATCGAAATCTTATAAATCGAAAATAAGTACTAGATTTAAAAAAACTCATGAAAAACTTATGTGCATTTGATAAGTCAATCACTGCTTCATTGCAGTTATGCCCAGCTCACAACCCAAATCATGTTGTCGTGGATGGGAAGGGCACAATGCAATTGCTCTCCAAGGCTGAGACCCGTGTGCACGTTGGAGACATGACGCATTATTCAAAATACGTGAATTACATTCTATCCCCATACAACCCAGCAAAAAAATGTGCTACAACCCCTCACCCAGCGCGGCACATTCAACGTGGGTTTTACCCTGCCCACTACATGTTGTCGTGTCTGGGATCATTGGGGTTAAAGGAATAATATGTAATCGCTCAAAAATAGTAGAGAGAAGGTCTAACAATAAAAGTATACTGACGGGCGAGATAGCTCCCATTGCCATCTCTCGTTGTGGTGCCAAAACGATGCATTGCCATGTTGCTGATAGTCCGGACCATGGTTGCGAATAGCTGGGCCATGTGGTGCCAAGGAAGTGTCCCAAAATGGTGCGCTGCCACATAGGTATCCCAAAATCGTTCGTTGCCAGATAGATGAGCGCTCTCTAGGAATTCAGTTCACGATGTCTCCTCTGGAGGAACAGTTCACGCAGACAAGTAACACACACACACACACACACACGATGCAAATACAATGCAATGAGAGTAGTGGAGAGATTAATGCTTGTTACGGAACGAAACAAAAGAGAAGTACTAAGTTACGAAGGCTTGCTGGTAATACTCTGAACATTGGCAATGCACTTCACAACTTGGTCACCGAGGAGCATTTCATCACGTTCAACATCTGTTTTACGGGCCCAAGGGACACACCCAATCAACACAGGCAGAAGAAGCCACTGATTTAGGAATGATATTGAACGGTGTCTTACACTAATTTCAACATACCAACAAGGCCGCACAAACAATGGTTTAGTTGCAGGATAAATAAAAGCTACAGACAACACACACACACACACACACACACACACACACACACACACACACACACACACACACACACACGCACACACAGGATGTAATGCACACAACTCACATAACAAAACAGGAAAAATGCATGCAGTGAAGGGTCAAAACGTAACAAAACAGTGGTGAAGTTGCAGGAGAAATAAAGGTTACAGACAACACACACACACACACACACACACACACACACACACACACACACACACACACACACACACACACACAGGATGTAATGCACACGACTCACGTAACAAAACATGAAAAATGCATACAGTGAAGGGTCACACATTTCAATGAAGTATTGATCATTACAGGCGAAAAAGGCGCACACATTCACGACATGCATGGGAGCTAACAACTGGCACGTGATTACCATCTCATCGTTGCTCATTTGGTGGTCTTCAAGATATTCCGTCGTCGTTGGCAAAGCACGTGAACTATTCAACTATTGCGCCACAAGGCCAAGGGCCATCCCTAACACAACACACGGAAAAAAGTCACAGCAAGCACGGTCAGTTGATAATGAAAGGTGCATTCCACACACACGACACGGTTGAGAATATACATTACAAGTAAGACTTGCGAAGCACACACACACACACACACACGCGCGCGCGCTCGAATTTGCATCGTTTCGGCATAGCTGGGCACGACTACGTAGACGGTAAAGGAGCATAGTGGCACTTGAAATAAGGCATATAAGACTCACCTCTATATCGTCCTTGACGCAGGCTAAAATGTAGTCGCTGCCTTCACTTGCAGCGAAGTTGTCGAGAGTCTCCACAATTTCCATACCACTACCGACGTCTAATAGTCCTTTGTGTTTGCATCGGCGTAGGCGAGCCCTTGCTAAAACGGATGGTGTCGTCTGTTGCACAATTTATTAGCCGCAGACTCGCACTACGCACCTTAACGAGTCGTGGAGCTTTCGACGGTGAATGCGAACTAGCGCAAGCGTCGACGCAGTCTTGTAGCATCGCCTTCGACGCCGCGTCGAGCAGATGCGAGGCCATCCCAACGCAACTTGCAGAAGTCGCGCCCCACTAGAGACTTTCAGCGACGACATCGTCACGTCCAACTCCACAAAGTTGATAATGATGCGAGTCGGACAGATATCCACGGTTGGTCACCGCGCATCGGGGTGAAAAGTGCTACTGACGGATGTGGCTGCCGCGCGCTTTTCAAGGTGACTGCAAACGTGTAGTCGCTTGGTAGACTGAAGTTTCGTCCCCATATTGTCGCTTTTTCTTAATCCATATGTAACGTTATATATTCTCATGTATTTCGTGCTGTTTCTGAATAGGCTACGAAGAAGGGGAATAACAATAAACGTTTAATATGCTATACTTTTCAACGCTCTTCAAAAGTACATGTACGGATAGATGATGGCATAGGTTCATCGCAGCCGTTGATCAAAATCTGCGTAACCAATGAGCCCTTTCTGGACCGTCATCGGTGCCGATATCACCACGGTTCGTCCAAGCATGGCAATAACGAGACAATGATCCATTTCGTGACGCATACGAGTTGCTGATTGGTCAATCCATGAACCCTTTTTCGTCTTATGTTGGCCGTTGATATATCAAGGAACCAACGGTGGCCATAGATGCATTTTATTCTGAGTGTAGTACTGATAATGCAATTCTGCTTGAGCGCCTTCTAAATATCCTTATTTCCATGTCGATTACATAAAAACATTTGTTTTTTGTGTAAAGTATCAATTCTCACTCTTATGCTATATTTTTTTTTATGATTATTAATGCAGATATAAAGCTAATAATTATTATTCGAATTAAGCTCGCGCGCGGGATACAAGAATGAATCAACAGTAGAAAAGATAAATAAATATCGACGCATCTGATAAATCCCGGCCAAAATATCGGTGCATCTGATAAATCGCTGCACTAAAGATCGCTGCATCTGACAAATCGCTGCCCTAAAGATCGCTGCATCTGATAAATCGCCGCCTAAAGATCTAAGCATCTGATAAATCGTGGCACTAAAGATTGGTGCATCTGATAAGTCAAGCCTTAAAATATCGACGCATCTGATAAGTCAAGCCTTTAAATATCGATGCATTTGATAAGTCAAGCTTTAAAGATCAATGCATCTGATAAATGGAGTGCTTAAAGATCGATAATTGATTAATTGCAAAAAACGCCGATGCATCGATTACTTATTATTAACCGATCTTTGATTCGGAGCCTTACTCCTGCCACGGCGCTCTTCACCCGCGCCATGGGCCGCAAGCGTCCCCGTGCTTCCTCGAGCGGCGCGTGAGGCGCCGCTTGTCGCCTACACGTGTTGCATTCTCGGCGTGGCCTAGGAGTTTCCTTTGATCTGCTAGGCTTGTGCACAATTTAGTGCTTTCCTTTTGCCGTGCTTTGGATTCCGTGATCCTCTTGTCACTCTTGCCCTTTTGTTTCCCCTCCCACTTTCCCTGTTCGTGCTCATCTAGTTTTTCTTGTAATAAGAAAGTAGATACGAAATATTGCTCGTCGTAACATTGTGGAGAAATGTAGTAGTTCCCGGTAATCTTCCTCCGCCCGTGCTGGGAATAGAACCTAAGGCCTGAAACTCTGCAGTGTGTCTTTCTAGAGCTCCTCTGTGCAAGTACGGGAAACAGTAGTTTCAGTAGTATTGGATTATGATTCTTACGCGGTGGCATGCCTTCCTGTTCCTCGGGCTTAGGTTTTTTTCCTTTTACCTTCTTTTTGCTTTACCGCTGCTTTTTCTTGTAAGAAGTTTTTGATTATGATTCTTACAGATGGACCACTACTAGTTTTTTATTGTTACTCGTACTTTACTGTTGTTGTCTTCTGCAGTGTTCAGTGAAGGGGAAGACGATGCCACCAATAATGAATAAATATTGAGTGGCAGCGCTTCATCATTTGAAAGAGAGTTCACAAGACACGTTAATCCGGACTTCCCGAGGACTGCCACAGGCTGGCGGCCTGTGCCCTGCCCTGCTCCAAGTTGCCGCTCTGTTAATCGCCCCCAGGCATTGACGGTCACCTCCACTGCTAATCCATTGGAGTTAAGCTAGCTCGTCAGTGTGAAGTATAGCTTGAGCTCAGAGACCGGTCGGGCTCATATACGACGGCTCGTTGTACTGCTGCGACGGGTTTCTGTCACCATCAGCACCGAGTGATGCCGTGCACCACGCATCCTCATCGCACTTCGACACAAGTAAGCTTTTAGCCCGGGTACATTATTCGGTAAGCCCAATTTATACGGATTTGTCGCTTCCGTGCTCTGATGTCCCTCTTTATCTCGGTTAGACGCCTGAAAAGCCCCCCCGGCCCGGCATGCCGACTTGTGGTACGTTTGTACACCGCAAACACTCTCCGCTGAATGAACACACCCTCTCTCGTCTCACCGGCATTGGCGACCCCTGTGACAGAAAAAAAGTTGCGGAAATAGATTGAACAGCAGCAACATGGGAGTTTGTCATCAGGAGGTGCGTGTATGACCCACCCTGCGAGTTGCCTGGCCCAGCCTTCCGCTTGAGGGGCAGCACTCGGCGACTGACTACCATTGATGCCAAGCTTCACAGTCGACTATATCTGGCGGGTACACGGCATCTGTTGCGGCCGCACTATTTACATACTTGCGTGCCTTTCGGCAGGACGACGACAAGCAGCAGGCTTGGGTGTCAAAGTCGGACTTCATGACTGTCGTGGCGCAAGTTCAGTCGCAGGTAAAGACAGGCCGCACCGGAAACCTGTTATCAGTAATATTACCATTATTTATCATTATTGTAATTCAAATTATTCTGGTTCTGATTATCACAATCTTATAAGGTTTTATGTTATCATTATGATAGATACAATCATTATTATCATAATGCTGCATTGTTCTTCCGCATCAACCTTTTCCGCCTTCCCAACCTTTTCGTCTATCGCCGCACCGCGGGCCTCAGTTGTTCAACATCTCCTGTCATGCCATTTTGTCGATAGGGAATAAAAATCAACCTGCCCGCGTCGTTGAGGGAGGGGCGGGAAGCCGGGGACGGGTCGGCGGGTGAAAAGGTGCGCAGCGGTTTGATTACACAACATGCACATGAGCCATGTTTGAGCGAACATAAGCTGACACTTATTTGATTGTTCATCCTTCGCTGGCTGGCACGAACCGCACAGGAGGGGGAGGGTGGGGAGGGTGCACCGGGTGAGCGAGGGTCGCCCTCGCCTGACAATTTGGCGCAGGAGGTGAGGATGCTACAGACGCGGATGGACGCAGTGGAGCGTAAATTGCAACAGTTGTGCAGCGCAGTGACACAACTGGCGAATGCGAGCCAAACGATGGTAGGCTACCACCCTTCACTGTACCAATAACACTCCACCCTGCTCCCCTTACCACCACCACCCCACAAGTTACCGCTTCGCAATGGTGTATGTATGGAAAGAAAAGTCGTTATGTTAGGGAAGTGGACATTACGCATTTTCATTCCAATCTAAGCGAATCGTGGCACAAAGTCGCGCGTGAGCCCCCCCCCACCGGTGTGACGTAGGGTGGGCAGGCAGCGCAGGCATCGGATGTTGAGGCGGTGCGTGATTGGGTGGCTGAGGAGCTGACGAAGCTGCGCGGGCAGGGGAAGGCGCGGCGGCCCGTCTCGGTTGCTCTTTCAATGACTGTGTCTGGATTGCGGCAAAGGGGGGCAATGGTGGTGGTTGTGCTGCTGTGGGATGACGGTCTTGGTGATGTGGGACAGGCCACGCATGCGGCGTGCATGGAGTGCGTCCAGCGGGCGGACGGAGCGGGGAAGGCGTTGGCGCGGATGCATGAGGCGGCGGCGGTTGAGCAGCGGGAGGAGGGGATGATGCGGCAGCAGGAGTTGATGCAGCAGTTGGACCAACAGGTGCTGCCTCCGCCCCCCACCGTCCCAATGCACTGCTATCTTGCTGTACATGTTTTGTTACCTCTGGAGAGGCTCTTTTGAAAAGTGGATATGCAACAAACGTTTGCTAGAGTTACAAACAGAGAGATGACTTAGTTTGTGGTGCGAAATTTGAGGATTAATGCAGTTATCAAAATGTTACGAGTCGAAGTCGTCCGCGTCGTACGAAACGGATTGCTTTGTCAACTTATATTAGTACGTTCTGCTTCTGATAAGGGGAGTTCCGTGTACTATGTGCGACTGCGTGCCTACGTGCTTCATTGTGAAGGGGTGGATGGATTCAAGCAAGTTTGTTAATTGGATATACACTCTGATGTTTGGATGTAAGATTAAAGTGTGTATGTGTGTGTGTGTGTGTGTGTGTGTGTGTGTGTGTGTGTGCGTGTGTGTGTGTGTAAGTGTGTGTGTGTGCGTGTGTGTGTGCGTGTGTGTGTGTGCGTGTGTGTGTGTGTGTGTGCGTGTGTGCGTGTGTGCGTGTGTGTGTGTGTGCGTGTGTGTGTGTGTGTGTGTGCGTGTGTGTGCGTGTGTGCGTGTGTGTGTGTGTGTGTGTGCGTGTGTGTGTGTGTGTGTGTGTGTGTGTGTGTGTGTGTGTGTGTGTGTGTGTGTGCGTGTGTGTGCGTGTGTGTGTGTGTGCGTGTGTGCGTGTGCGTGTGTGTGTGTGTGTGTGTGTGTGTGTGTGTGTGTGTGTGTGTGCGTGTGTGTGTGTATGTGTGTATGTGCGTGTGTGCGTGCGTAGATTTATGTATTTCGATTTTAATTTGTATTTTCATGCTTATTGGGTATGTCTGTGAGAGTGATTGCGTATATGCGTCGTATGTGTGTTCGCATGACTCAGGTTACATTTACTTGCTTAAAACGCACGGACGATTGGGTTTGCTTGTGCCAAATAGAAACTTCATGTTTGGGATCCCTTACTCAACTCCTGCCAACACACTGCAGGGCCATCGACTGCGCGTGGAAATGGAGCGCAGTGTGAGGCATTCGGTGCACGAGGCGCTTCAACAGGTCGAGAACCGCAATTTACTGCATTCATCGTCTAAAACTCATAACATTGTGCCTGCAAAGCCGCTTCGCTTTGTTGCGCGCGCAGTGTTCGGTTGTTCGCTGACGAGAAGTGGCCGCGGTGTCGAATGGTAGGACGCGAAATGGGAGCAGCGGCTGCAGGCACTGGCACGAGGGCACGAGCAGCTGAAGGACGACCTCAATCGTGCGGCCACATGAACGTAGATTGGAACGGAATTTTGGATGTAAATCTATTTGTTTCGATTTAATTTACAAATAGGGTCTATGTGGTACGATTACCGCCCTATGACATCAAACCCTAAAAAGTATACGCAATCCATAACCTAGATTATGTGTAGTCAAGCTTTCGATATATTTCTCATCGAAGTTGTTGGCCATAAACTTGAGTAATAGGGTTTTGTTAGGGTATTCCAAGCTCAGTCTTTAGTACATCAAACCCTTTGCCCTAACCCTAAATTGAACCTATTCTGTTTGCTGCGCTGTGGCTCGCACGTGCCGACTCCGCGACCCTCTTGCCAGGTCTGCGCGGGGAGGTACGGGCGCCGGGGATGATGTCGAACGGGAAGCCGGCCGCCTTCGCGCCGCACCCGCCGCCCACTAAGTTTCTCCACAAACAGGACGACGGCGTGGTGTGGACGTCGCGCTACCGAACGCACCCCGAACCCCCTCCACAGCCGGCCTCCAAGATGAATGTGGTAAGAAGGACCTGCTGCGTACCGTGCCGCACCTCTACCGTCGTGCGAGTAACGGATTGCCGGCGAGGGATCCGCGATGTGTAACATCTGTCGATTTGTCAATATGCCTTGATGTTCCTCGGGCTTAAGTTTTTTCCCTTTTACCTTCTTTTTGCTTGGTGGTCTCCGCTGTTTTTCTTGTAAGAAATGAATAAGTATTCAATTTGCCCTTCCTAAGTACTGTTGCGCCGCTGTGGATTTCTTTGAATTACTTACAGGCTGGCGCGAGGTTAAAGCTGCCGAAAGTGAAGCCGGAGGCGGGAACCGAATTCAGTCAGAGCGTGAGGCAGGGGGAGCTGAGCCACGACTTGAAGGTGAACATGCGACCTCATACACTGCCAGAATCGGGGAATCAATATGCAATGTCTGATTTACTGTATTAATGAGCATTTCGATACATTTGCCTCGTAGTATGCGCCATCCATACATTTTAATGACGGAGCAATAAATATCACAAACAAATTATTTGTTTTATCATGTATACGCATTCGGGATTTATTGGTTTTATTCGAATATCCCACTGATGTAACTTTTAGAGTCTTCTTTGTCATTGGAATTTGTTTGTTTGCTCGGTGTGTGTTTGGGGAGGTATAAATCTAAACAGGGTATGGTACACAAGCCGATGTCATCTGAGTCTGATACGCTTCAGCATCGCTAAACCAATAGAGTGCACAAAGGCGCGGGCTTGAGTCTCAGGTCGACTATAATCATGCATTCGAATCGCCGTGGTACCGAGCCAAGGACACGCGGCAGTTTTATTTAGTGTATGATATTGTTGGATGTCGATAAGAAAGTCTATTCCGGCGGTTTGTAAAAGGGTTGGCACAGGGCGGGGGGAAATTAGGGTATCTAGGGTATTCAAGTCAGCGATAATGACACAAAGATATGAATCATCAGGGCGGTACCCAGGTACTTGCTAGAGGCTCACAATAAAGTGTACGAGCGAGAAGTACGTTGGATCGGCGATAAACGG
Source organism: Tetraselmis chui (assembly GCA_026401115.1). Classification (NCBI taxonomy): domain Eukaryota; kingdom Viridiplantae; phylum Chlorophyta; class Chlorodendrophyceae; order Chlorodendrales; family Chlorodendraceae; genus Tetraselmis; species Tetraselmis chui. The sequence goes on along the minus strand of JAPMLY010000054.1, from coordinate 64,471 downwards.
TGCGAGTGCATTAAGGGAACTTTTGGGGGTTTTATTTTGTGGTTTTTCTCTCGGCCGTGTTTAATGGACGAGTTTCGCTGTGGCGGCAGGCGTTGGCGCTGCGAGACTTTTCTGTGCCCCACATCAGCAGCTACCTTAAGGACGTGTCCAGCAGTAAAGACGGCACTCACGGAGGCCCGACAGCAGCAACAGCGGCCGCGGCAGCGTCCACCGCTGGAACGGGCCAGCCGCCGACGACGAAGCTCGGTTCCGACGTGGTTAACGGGAAGCGGGTGGGGGCGGTTGGGCAGCCGGCCAAGGCTGCTGTTCGGCAGTCTGATCGACGATGGGGGCGGTGAGTGTTGATCAGCGACGGTGGTGAGCGGAGGGGGCGCAAAGTGAGAGGCCAAGAGAGGCGACAGCCCGACGGAACTCAATTCGATAAGTATTTAAAGGCGCCATCGCTATTTAGGAGAGCGGGAGGCGCTGTTTGTTGAAGTGTGACTGACGACGGTGGTTCTCAGCGCACAGTCTGCGCCACGATGTCGTGCTCAGAATAATGATTTGTGATTTAACAGTTTAACTAGTTGCCAAGTGATCGCGAGCGCTCGCGCGGCACCTGTCAGACCACCGATGCAGTGCCACATCATGTGTGCCCATAAATTGTAATAAAGTGTGTCTCCACAACCACTGTCACATCATCCGCTTCCCTTTCGTCGCCGACAAATGCTGAATGCAAGTAGGTGATGGCTACTGACACTGCTTCACAAAAGTCTGGACATGCATAATGTTAAGCATAAGCTAGTCAAGAACACGCTCCCCTCTCACAACGTCAAGCACGACGACACCCTAGTACCACACAAGTGTAGGAGAGCTGGGAAGGAAGCATTAAGCCGTCATCCGGGGTGGTTACATCTCAGCTTAAAGCGGGTGTTGTCGGTGGAGTGTGTCGAATTAAGCCAACAAAATCCCAGGAAATTATCTACTAATTGTTTCGAGCATGACCTGCTCAAGCGCTATTGGATATTGCTCAAGCGCTCATGCCAAGCTGCATATTAATCAGTTTCCACATAACCTTACTTTGTGGACTTGTTGGACGGGGTTTTGAGGCGTGGGTGCCGTGTTCAGTGCGCGAGGTTTGGCTTGCGGGTGTGTGAATGGAGCACGGAAGTTCACGCCGCAGGCACGGGTGATGTTTTTGGAAAGCGAGTAAAAGCCCACATGACGCAGGTTTAAATAAACACTGCACGCAGAAAATAGGCGGGGGCGATTGGCTTTGGTGAGGGGCGAGGTTTAGCTTGGCCGTTTGGGACGCATTACGTTATTAAGAGTGGTGTTTGGAATACTTGGGTATGTGGTTGTGCCAACCACACCCGCCCTACGCGTAGTACACGTCGGGAATTAGGCTTGTAATTCAGCAAAAATGAAGAATTGGTAAACATATATCGACAAACCCCGCACAAATCACATCATGAGGTGAGCGGAATTCGACAGGTGTTGCTTGGCACTGCGGCTCAGCTTTGCCGGACTGTTGTGGAAATTAGAATAATTCACCTAACATTTGTGTGTGGGTTTTGAGCCCAAAAGTCGGTGTGTTGGACGCGCATTGACATGGCGCGTTCAACGGGACCCATATTATTATGCGACTAAGTTATGATCGTTCAACGGGTCGTTCGACGGTACCCATTTGCGCGTTCAACAGTTTTGACAATATCCGAGTAAGTATTGATCGTTTGAACACTGTGGCAGAAAGCAGCTTGCCCTTGGGTTGTGCGCATATCGGTGGTTAGTGCAAATACGCGATTTCGAGCGTTCCCCCCACAGCGATATGTTCAACACCTCCTCCCTCCGTCGCCTATGCATTATATTTGCGCGACCGTCGCATGTTTCATATTGTGGCGTTGTGCGCCCGTCACTCTTTTCGTCTAAGCGGCACGGCGACTGTTTGAGAGAGCGTGTCGCGCTGGTACGGGCGCGATAACCCCAAGTACACACGCCCGATAGTGCTCGAATTCGCCCCCCGTAGCTGTCGGCGCAATCCATCTTGGGCGCCAATTTTCCGGATTGGCCTAGGGGATGCCTATGATGCCTAGGATTTCCGGAAATTTGTTAATAAAATCGAGGCATGGGTACATTTGTTTTTGAGAAGGTACGAAATCTTGTCCGGACTTTTGTGGAGTGCAAAAGGAAAAATCAGCTATGATCAGCGGACACGGTGTGGATACTTCATGCTACCCATTGAGACTTTGAAAGCCTTTGGTTCGAATTCGCGAAGGGAGTAAAGTCGCCGCGAAGCCGTGACGAAAGTATCATTAAAAATGTGTGTGATGTAGTAATTAAGTGTTATGAACTAAACTGGGTGTGACAATCGTGGTATGATGTCACATAATGGCACTCACATCCGTTGCGCGCTCGTTGCATATATTCCTTCGGTTTACGAAAATACCATTTTCCATTACTCGGCGATAGTTCGGCAATTTTGGCAGTTTCCGGGGAACATGGTTTAGCGAAGTAAACATAATTTTCGGTTTGGGTACAATTTCAGATGATTTGAGAGATTTGAGAGATTGTCTTCAAAGCCGTATCGAAAACAACTGGACTTTTCTGTTATGAAAGTAAGTGGACATTGTATCTTACTTATCATCACTCGCATTCTTCGTTTCCGGATGCGTTTCTCACTTCATTCAAGGCTAAAATCACAGACTGCCATATACACTCAGTACAAAAGCTCGAAAACAATATTCAATACCAATTCAATACCATATGCTATAAGAGCATGTAAACCCTAAACTTAATCAAAAATACGCCAAATGGCTTAGAACGGCGCCCGCCGGCGGCGCACCGGAGGCGGCCCTGAAAGGGGTGCGCTCGCATGCCCACCGGCACTCACCCCCACGTCCTCGTGGTAGGCGATGGTAACCCTATTGCCATGCCTGGCATGGCACGGTTGGGTGCTAGGTGGGGTAAAATCCGGCAGATACGATGCGCGCGATCAGCATGTGTCGGGAAGCCTCGGTATGGAGGGCTTCTAAAAACATTATTAGCATACTACCAACCCCAAGATCTCCCGCTCGGGCTGTCCGATATTTTTTTTCAAAATCATGTGCTCCTTAGATACCGTTCCATTTGGGGGGGTGGTGCATGTTTCTCAAGAGCGTGTGGAGGCGAAGAGGGTACGGCTGGATCAGCGGTGGGATGCGGGTATTGGAGCTCGCGGCGGCAGCCGGTAAGCAGCGCCACGGTAGGGCGCTTGCTCGCCGCCGATTTGCCATGTGACCGTCAAGTCTCCATTAGAGATGAGGCATGACATGGAGCAGGTTTGAGGACGGTCGTCGCCAGAGAAGCGACTCGGTTTGGCGGCGGTGATCCTCATTAACATCCGCCGCCGCGGGAAGCCATGTACGGAGGGATTTTTTCGGAAACTATAAATATCGTCCGCACCCGGCACAGAGATTGCTGCCTTGCCCTACCCCACGGATGTCTCTTAGTTCCCCCAACAAAGATTGGAAACGTGTGCATGGATACATGGGTGGATACCGTCATGCATGCGAATGCTAGAAGTGGGCCCATTGTCCTTTGGGGGGAGACGAGGAGGGTACGAGCGTATCTATATCGTCGGGTCTAGGACATCAAGTCGGGAAGCAACACCATGGTAAGGCGCTCACTGGCTGCCGACTACGTCGCCAAGCTACACCTCCCGGGGAGGGGGGGTGGGGGGAGCACGCCTAAGAGGCAAGGAAGATAGTCGCGATGGGGGGGGGGGGGGGGGGGGGGGGCGACAATATCTGGCGGCGATGAACGTCGGGGTCGGCCGGCGCCGAAAAATCCGGCACGGGAAGTTTGGAAAATATTTAAGTGCCCCGCGACTAGTTAGATCCGGCTACAATGACTTGCCCTCCCTCCTTCGATACCCACTATCGCTCGGCATGCCTAATATTAGAGTGTGGGCCCGGGTTAGCGCGGAGCCCAACACTGGAAACAAGGATGCTCGGAGGACGCGCGATCGGAGGGAGGAGGGTACGAGCGATGGGCCGACTGTGCGATTGGTACCCGGCGGGTACTAGCAAAAAACTGCAGGGGACATGATGGGGAAGAATAAATTTGCGCGCAAGCATGAGCGCTAGCAGTTTTTGTCTGGTAGTTTGGGACCCTTTCGCTTGTCCTCGAGGCGATGGGGTTCCCCAACTAGGTTGTGCCGCATCGAGAGGAGCGGCGGTGACTACGTTTGGGCGGGGTGCACGGGATGCGACGGCGGGATCGACGAGCGACTACATATTGAGGGTATTCATTTTGCCAGTTTCTCCCCTCCTACCTCCGGCAAGACCGGAGTCATGCGAGAGTTACGTTAGGCTGGTCCGTCGCCCCTCTCGAACGCCGATGTGCCTAGGCCGGTCGCCACCCCGATTCGGTGGGAGCGGGCCGTACATCGTTAGAAAGGTCTGGCAACGACTGTCATTTTGCATTCTTGACAAATGGATTTATTTCTAGATCTGCATTTTCTTGATTACTAAATTATTTATGTTGTTACTGCTTTTACATAAACAATAATGTGGATTGTGGCAATTACTACGGTTGCTTACAGTTTTTTACCTCCGAGGAACGTTGGCACACACAAATGAGAGAGATGTGTGTGCATAGGTGTACCCGGTCGAAGAGTACCCGGGCCAATCTTTCCTCTCAAGTGTCCTAAATGGTTGAGCAACCGATGGACGTTAGACAACAACCAGTCCAGTTTGCTGGTACTATTGTGAATGATTTTTATTTCATTTCCGCTTGGAACCTTAGAGTTGGAACCGTAGAGAACCGAAGTGGAACCACAAAATTTGTGAAAAGACGCGCCACGGAGTAGCGCGCGGACCTGTTATGTTGTGTCATAGTTGCACAAAATGCGCGCACTTGCCCAAGCCGTATAAGTTGTTTTGCAAACGGTGTGTGGAGCGTTGTAATTTCATGTATGCTACGCGGACTGGTTCACTCGAGCGCGACGGCCCACGCAATGCCCATGCAACGCCCAAGACCCCAACTATGGGGAAGTGTGGTTCTCGCCATTTTAAGCTCGAAATTTCGCGAAACATGTGTACGTACCTAACACGGTGCCATGCTACATGGACATGGTGACGCACGAAATCCACGATGGGAATTTTTGGGGTCACATCCCCACATTGCAGGCAGAAACCACCGAGAGGGCCAGCGTCATGGCGTGTTAAGCACACTGTGGTATGCGTTGAGTCACCCGCAACAACCAAGGATACGGGCAACGTGCACTAAACGAAGTGGGACCTGGTTGGATGCACACCCGTTTGTGTTTCACGCGCACGCCGGGTGAGGGCGCCAAACACGCCAAGCGTGACGCCATACAATGCCAAGGCCATTTGTGCCTAGCGAGGCTCGTGAGAGGCAGGTGGTCTGAGCTGTGGCTGAGTCTCGTGCGGGACAACGGCAAGCACGTGATGGGAGGGGGTGGTCTGCCAAGGGACTCGGAGACAGTGGAACATAACTTTCATAAGAGGGAACAAAATGCATTTCCGAAAAATGCAACGGAAAGCTGACTCAAAATCGAACACCGGCAGTTTGACAACTTCCCGTTTTGGCGATCTATGAGGATGCCATACTAGTGCAAGTACTTGACATCTATATGGTGTCTAATCACCTCAGACGTAGTTCGCACGTTTAAGCCCCAAACGGGCCGCTGAAGTTGGAATGCACGACGGCCCCCCGCCCGAAACTACGCGCGGCGCCCGACAATGAAACCATTTCGGCGCACCAATAATTTCGACATCATGCGCCGCCCGAAATAGCCGCGGATCTATGACAGTTGTCATTCAGGCAATTTCGGCGATGCGAGAGCAAACGGCAGACACGCGACGCGCGCCCGACTGTGCAGTCAAGCCGTACCCGATGCATGGACGGATCGCCTATACTATGATGTCCGGGACTGCGTGTAGGCGTCACCAAGTGCGGCTACCCATTTGGTTGGCTCGACAACCCGGTGCGCCGGGATTGACAACTTACATGGCACGCGATACATACGGTGATTGGCAAATTTCACGGGCGGGCGCGGATGCCAGCCGCACGCTAAGGGCCTAAGTTGGACGTTCGCCCACGAACAGCCTCGTTTCTCTTACGTCCACGCTATCACGGCGGAGTTACTTTGCACGTGTACCGTCGGAAACGCCAAGCATCGCCAAGTTGAGGGCGTTGTAGTAGGCCCCGAGCATTCGTGTTGACGCATTTCTGAGGTAAAACGCGGGGCCAGAGGACGGAATCCCCAGTTCACCATGGGATGTCGATACAAGCTGCCGGGAGCGAGGTTTACGCACGCCCGCACATAAGCTCTGGATGTTTTTGCGCGTTTTCGAATTTTTCTCTTTGGGAGTATTTGATGCCAGCTCAACAGTGTTTGCTTTGCTTGTGCCAGACAAACTACAATAATAGAAACCAGACGTTGTCGCACCGTATGCCAATTTATATATTTTGCAAAAATAATTTCGAATTACATATTTATAACTTGGTGCCATACCTCGGGTTAATAAGGGTTCCAATTAGAGTCACATTCATCGCCTCCCCGAATGTCCACCACCTCCCTGTCGAGGATGGCAGAGAGCCGTGTAGCTTGCTACTTCCAATAGACATCTGCATATTCAGGAGTCTGGCCCAAAAATGTGTACAATCAAAGTGCAAATTTCATTACAATTGTAAATGTTGACAATGTAGCGCCTACCATAAAGCCCCCTTACATAACATACGAAGGCGCAAAGCGTGGCTGTGCCCCGTATGGGCTGCCGGCCGGAAGACCCACCGCAGCCGGCGGCATTGCCATCGGCGCGGGCGCGTAAGTATAAGGCTGCTGCGGCGGTACGGGTGAGGCGGAGGTCGGAGGGGGTGCACCGGATGACGGCGGCGGTGGAGCATACGTGGCGTGAGGGGCGACAGGGGGCGCCGTCTGCTGCACCGACCGCCAACTGTGCACCACGTCCACCGTCGCCCTGATCAAAAAGGGGGAGGGTCAGCTATGGGAGCAAGCGACGGTCGTCATATTCGCTTCGATTCAAATTGACTAATATTTTCAATTATATGAAATAAAACATACTAATCGGTAAAGCACAATTCACACACAGTATCGATTCACTGTGTTCCTATCATATATTTCGAGCGAATTGTGATTCGGTCTAAGCGCAATGTGCGACTACAGTTGCCCGAGAGTGCATTCTTCCAGAACAGGGACGGACACCAGCTAAGCCACTTCGGGCTCAGAGAGCAACACCACAAAAAACAACAAAAACAATAAATATTTTACAGAGTGTCATCTCAAGAGACGTTTTAGACTGGGCAGCGGCATCGCACAAATGCAACAGTCCGATGAATGCTGTTGACAATGCGATCAAGACGCTGATTGATGGTGCAAAGTGCTGGCGCGCGCAGTCGATGAGGGCCGTGGGGTTTCTATTTAGGACCGGAATAATGGCAAAAACCAAATAACGTCACACTATTTCGACGCAGAATGATGACCGTTATTAAGGGGAGGCCGTTCAGTGAGAGGGGACAGCAGCTCAGCTCGGTCTGTGGACCAATTTAAAAATGCACGAATGGCCTTGCTTCGAGAACGCAAACACACACGCACACACGCATTCTAAAATACACCCACCCACCATAAAATAAAGATGCACACAGACACACACCTAAACATACTCCCACACACCCAAACACGCACACACAACCACACACATGCGCACACAAATACAAATACACCCAATCACACACCAAATGACACGCATATGACGCACATACACACACGCAAACACACGCACGCACCTAAACACCCACATACAAACACACGCACACCCAACCACACACATGCGCACACAAGTACAAATACACCCAATCACACACACCAAATGACACATATAACGCACGTACAAATACGCATATACAAACACACCCACACCAAACCACACGCACACCCAACCACACATATGCGCACACAAGTAAACATACACCCAAACACACGCCAAATGACACGCATATAAACGCACACACACACACACACACACACATACACACACGCATACGCGCACATAAACAGACAGATACATACACACCCAAGCACACACGCACAGGCAACGATCCCCCCCCCCCCACACACACACACGCGCGCATAAAAAAGTGAATAGGCTCACAGACTCAAATGCACACACACTTACACACACCAAAAAACACAAACACGCAACCAAACACACGCCCCCCCCCACACACACACACAAAAACCCGAACACACACACACACACACACACACACACACCCGCACACACACAGCACCTAAAATGCCAAACATGATTAGCCAAATGCATTAAACAGCCAATCATAGCGAATGCAAAATTTATTCACACCGCCGCTACATTCAGAGGTGGCGGGTTGAGCAGCGGACCGTAACGAAACACAACGGCAGCGCGGAGATCTCACCTTTCCCTCGACTTCTCAAACATCGAAATAGTAAATCTTTAAGTAAGAAATTAACCCATCCTTTTCCCCCTTTAACTATTTTTACCTGCACATGTAGCATTGATGTGCTGACTTGCATCATTCTGTCGTTACCTAACCAATCCCACACCCCCAAAACGACCACCGTGAGAGACTTCACCCACCGCAGAGACCTCTCTTTAACGCATCTTGCGTACGGCAAAGGTGGCGAGTAGAGAGAAGAGTGAGGGACGAGAGAGAGAGAGAGAGGGAGAGATGTAAGAGAAGGTGGTTCATGGGTATGACAAGACCGCGGCGATGTGTGCATGAAGAATATGAAAATAACAAGACCCCAGCCACAGCCTACCTGATGACGAGGGTGTCGTGCAGGAGGTAGCGCCGCGCGTGCTGCTTCAGCCGTTTATGCTTGGCAAAGCAGGGGTAGGCCGCCACGACCCCGTGACGCGCAAGCATGGGCTCTATCCGCCGCTTACTCGAGCGACTGATGTGCTTTCCCTTCCCACTCTTGACAGCACACCACAATTACACAGAAAGAAATTAATACACACACATAAACACACACACACACACACACATAAACACACACACACACACACGCAATCACACACGCACACACTCACTATTACACGTTCTCCCTCTCACTATAGCACGGAGTCAAAAGAGCAGACACAGCCCATTCCCAAGATGCACAGCTAGATGGCTTGTCAGAGAATGGGGAGGAGGGGTGGGATCGATGGATGGCGGGGGTGCACTAACACCTGATCGGTGATGGCGATCTCGTGGAGGATGGCGCTGGCGGTGGGTTCGGGGGTGGTCAGATAGAGGGAGATATACTTCTGCAGGTCGACGGTGTAGCCGGAGGGGTAGACCTCCAGGCGAAAATACTGCCCCGCCACCTCAAAGTAATCGCTGCACATCCGACTGCCGCACCCAATGCTACGCGCCAACTCAAACCTTCGCACGTCATCACACAACCGACGCAACAGTCAGAACAAGCCACACACACACACACACGCACACACATATCTATGTATCCCAGTGGCAAACTACACCACCACCCCCACCCAGCACCAGCCATGCTGTCCTACACGCCACCCCCTTCCCCTTTCAGATAGATGCAGAAAGTTGCTGCGCTGCGTTGATTCGGCGAGGTTCGATTATAGTGGTGGTCGTTGGGCGGTGTGGATGGTGGGCGCTTGAAGGGGTTCTCAGGGAGAATGGGATACTAGTGAAGGGCGGGAGAATGGAGATTGAGGGGGGGGGGGGGGGGGGGGGGGGGGGGGGGGCAAGACCCGCTGATGGTGTATTGGTGGGTGCTGGAGAGAGTGTCCAGCTGTCGAAAGGAGGATGTCACTCGGCTGCCCGGCTGCTGCCACGACGGCCGTCGCCGTCCACCGGGGCCGTGAAGATAGCACCGCTCCGCGTCGCTGCCTGATTCCGAGTCATCATCATCGGAGGAGGAAGAAGACGAAGGCGAAGAGGCGGTCGGGGTGCTGTGGTGACGGTGTGACCTTCTGTGTGAGCAGCGACGACCTTTTCCGTCTTTCGCCCTTTTTTCTTTTTTATTATTCGACGACTCCCTCCGCCCCAACCACTCCGACCCGACCTCCGCAGCCGCTTGAACCTCGCCGGTGCTGACCGGCAGGACTTGCTCATCACCTGCACTGCCTCCCTGCTCAACTTCCATGCCTATATAATATTCTTCCCAAAGTCGGCGCTCGCCTACCTTCGCTGCCCTTCTTACGTTTAGTATTTCCGACTAAGGCCGATTTAGGCAGCGGCGCGGCGGACGCCGACCGTTCCAACAGTTGGCTCAGCCTCTCCGCGGAAAAGCATCCGCAGCGCTTTCACGGCTCCGGGAATGGATTCTGATGTTGATACTTGACGTCCCTTAGGGAAGGCCGCGCCCTTCTGTTGGTCCTGCGGGCGGCGGCCACGTAATATCCCTCGCCGTTCGACTCAGATGTCGGTTGGGAACTCGAGTGCGTTGATAACTTGATACTCGGTGGAGCACGGGGCGGAACGTAAAGTGTCTCGCTACTTTCTCTGACTGCGGTGTGCGTGTGCGAGTAACACTATGCCTCGATGATTTCCACAGGGCTGAACAGTCCACGGGATGAGGTCCTGGGTGGTGTCGTAAGTGGAGGTGAGCGGTGATGGTGAAGGTTAACTCGAGTTGGTGAGAAGTGGCGAGTGAAGTGGAACCGTCGTCGGATCCAGGTTGTCGTGTAAATAACTTCTACCCGTACCGCATAGTTGTACGGGTCCACATAATGTATTCATCTGCGCGCCTACTTTTATTGCTGCCTTTATGCACTACAGCACCCGTACGCGAGCGATAGATGCAGCAATAATAACGTTATGCCTCCTCGAGCGCGCTGTGGGTGTGGTTGCTTTGACGCAGGGTGACGACCGCCGCCGCGAATTCCGGTGAGTCCTTGGGATAATTTTGAATGTCTTCCAGAGCTGATAAGCTCGCCGTGTTAGCGCAGGCGGCGTAGGCGGCGTGACAGGCCGTGGCGCGGTATTCTTCGAGCGTGGCGTTGTGCCGGCGGGCGGAGAGGTGGCGGTAGGTGTCACAGGTGAGCTTCCAGATTTGTGGGCCGTTGAGATGTCGGGGGGGTAGCTCGAGGCCGGGGGCAATGTAGGGTCCCCATAGCTCTGTGTCGATGTGGTAGTCCTCATTTGGCAGGGCTGCTGGGGGTACCGTCGTCGCTAGGGCTGGGGCCAGGGGTCGCACGGTGGGGTCGATCGAGGGTAACTCGGTCGGCAGCTGGGCGCTGCGGGCGTCGTGCTCCGCAATTCCACCCTTCGGCGTGTCGTTTACGCCGACGGGACTGGCTAGCTGTGTGCTGACTTGCTTTGCTGCTGCTAGTTGAGTGATGATGGTCGAGCTAAGCGAAGCCGTTAGTTCGGTAAAGGCTTGCTGAAAACGGCCATTTAGTCGCTCCTCTGAAGCGGCCGCGTTAGCGAGTAAGCGTTGCTCATGTTCTTTGAATTCTATTGATGTAACAAATTCCGGCGCGTCGCGAATTTCGTCGTCGACTTGTCTGTCTGTAGCCATCGTATATTCGAGCAGGGTAAAGAGTCTCGGCCGTGGTAGACGCGGTCGAGGGTAAGCTGTCACCTTGCGCAGCTACGAGAGCTACGATGCCTGTTGCGCGAGCCGAATGGGCGAGCGCAAAGGCAGAAGGTGGCTGCTACCAGCTAGAGGAGCTGCTTTATTATAGGTAAAGCAGGTGGGCGTCCGCCGCAGACAATTTACTGCGCTTGTGACGCTTTGTCTCCGCGCGTTGCCTTAGGCGGACTCAACATGGTACGTTTACTAACCGTTAAACCCCAATATTTTACCAATATAAGAATATGATGACCGTACAGGTATCTCCGAATATATTTATTACACAATATAGCAGGCAACAAATGCAGTGTTGCAAGACACAGACAACTCCGAGATGTGACACACAAATACATTAGTTGTAAGGAATCCATGTACGCCATGAGTTTAAGTACATTAGTTGTAAGGACTACGGCGTTGTGAGCTTTTGATGCGAAGGCGTTGGATGAAAGGGAATAGGAGGGGAGCATGGAAGTAATAATAATTGCATGCGAGTGCATGGACGAAGGTGAGTTGCTATGGAGTAGCGTAGAGTAGAAAGACGCCTTGGTTGAAAGAGGAGGGTGGCCGATGGTTTAAGAAGGAAATAGTTACCCCCTCCCGGAACCATTTCAAGACTTGGCCGCTCGCGCCGATATTTTTCCATGCTCGTCAATTTCGTTGTAAGCGCGCGGTGACGCATGTAGTTAAAATCTTGTGTGCATCAGTCGGCGTGGCGAGCTACCCCGGCATTCTTCCTTTACGGTCTCGGTCTTCTTATGTGTCTTATCGCTGGAGGGGAGGGGCCAATTTCCCGTGCGGTCCTTGAGCTTGGCCTTGTTATTGTTCGGCTTGTAAGGTTTCTCGTTGGGTTTGTCTGGTCGGTCTAGTCGAGGCTTGTCCGCTTTGAATTCGGCAGCTGCTTGCGCTTTGGCGGTTGCTGCGATGCCATTTTCGAGTCGCTTGTCCTTTGGGGCCGACATGAGCCCGTCGATGACGTTGCCACCGCGTTCGGAGGAGACATTGTCGAAGCACCGACTGTAAACGAGTCGTTCGGCGACTCGCTCTTCGCCCGATCGCCGAAGGATCTTCTTGGCCTTAAACCGTCTAGTGAAGACGAGTCTTGCTTTCCCCGAGACCATTGCTTGATGCATACGTACCGCGGCGACGATGAGATTGTAGGCATAGGCCTTTTCGTTTGGGGTACAGATGACCGCGCGAATCGTTTTCATAACAACTTCGAGTACCGCGTTAGCGGCGGACGTGAAAATAGCACAACTAAGTAAGTGTCGGTATTCGTTGTGGGATTCGAAACTTTACCAGCCTCGTCATGCCAAGGGTTTCACATGCAAGGGGTTGTTATGCCAATGGGGGCCATGCAATCCGCGAACGCTCGTGAAGCGCATTTTGCCCACTCTCCAAGGTTGGTGTACTGCAGGGGGTTGTCGTTACTTACAGTTTGCCCAACGTCGTGGTCGTGTCGTCCACCCGCAGCTCGGTGGAATTCTATGGCTGTGGGGTTGGCTTAGTTCGTGATGTATGTTGGCGCGGCAACGAAAACTATAGTTTCGAACTGGGTGGCTAAATCTTGCACAATAATTCGTAGCAAGTGGGCGCTTGCCGGCGGCGGCCCCGGAGGGGGATGAGCTCGCATGCCCGTCGGCATGCCCTCACCTCCCCGTAGTGGGCGCTGGAAACCCCGTAGCCGTGCCATGCTTGGCACGGTAGGGGGCGAAGAGGCCGACAATGCAATCCGCGCAATTCGCAGCTGTCGGAAAATCAATGTACGGAGGGCTTTTAAAATATATATGTTTTGTACGCTACCGGCGCCAAGATCTCCCGCTCGGGGCGTCGGACATGCTTTTTCAAGAATGGATGCTACTAAGATACCGTCCCGTTTGGGGGCATGCATCTTCAAGAGTGTGTGGTGGCGAGGATGGTACGGACTGATAGGCGGTGGGACGCGAGTGTTTGAGCTGGCGGCGGAAAGCCGGGAAGCGGCGCTAGGGTATGGCGCTCGCTCGACGTCGACCAGCTTGCTCACGTCAAGCCGGCCGAAAGGGGGAAACACGACACCAAGAGCGAGGATTATTGTTGCGACGGGTAGAGCGGCGAGGTCTTGCGACGGGATGTTCCTAGGGATCAGCCGCCGCCGGTTAACTTGGTACGGAGGGTTTGAAATTTGAAATTTGAAATTGTTTACAACAATACCAGTAAGAACCGGCTGTTGTCTCTGGCCCCCCCCTTTTGCTATGCTCAACTTGTTGTTGGACTTCTAAGCGTGAGGCAGATCGTGAACCACTAATCCCAACCTCTCCAATGGCACTAACGATACCGTCTAAAACATACCCGTATCCAGGTATTTATAATTTCTGATCTATACGTATTGTTTTTTGGATACAGTATGAAAAATAAAATGTCGCTAATCTCCACGTTATGCGGCCTGCTCCAGCCGCTGCGGGGTCGATGATCAGCAAGGCTGTCCAGCTTGAGCTGGTCGAGGCGAACTTGCCTGACCTCGGCTCCCGTGCGACTCCGGTCGTGCCGGAGCTTTGGGGGAAAGGCAGATGAAAAACCCCCTCGCATAGGTCGTCGTCGGTCCCGCCTCGATCCGTGCTCAACCCCGCCCGAGGTATTAGCCGCTCCTCCCGACGCAGCTCGCCACCTAGCCGAGTCTTCTCTCCTCCTTCGGGGGCTGAGAAGAGAAAATAACTAGGCTGCATACGGTGTCCGGCTGGCTCTCCTGCCCCCGAGCCAGATTTTCTCATGTCCCTTGTCCTTATCCCGTATGTTTCCAACACCTATCTGATCGCGCTATTGCCGTCCGTACCCTCCCCCGGTGGTTTACGTTGTTAGGGGGCCGCCTTTACGAGCAGTGCGCCGTTACGATAACCCTAGGCACACTGCCTGAGGCAGCCTATCGATAACCGGGTACCGACTAGGGAAGGGGTTAGAAGAACACAAGGATCGAGTCGCCGGTCCTCAAAAGATGGTGGGTACGGGAATTTTTCCAAAAACCCCCCGTACCGGGCTTTTCCGGCGGCGGGCGATCCTAAGGACCACCGCCGCCAGACCGTGCCGCTCCTCCGGCTGCGACCAGCCTCCGTCCTGCGTAGCATCAGGCCTCGCCCCCAGGGGAGACCTAAGGCTCTCGCAAGGCTGGCGACTGCTAGCGAGCGCTGTCCCTAGCGCTGCTTCCCAGCTGTCCGCCGCCAGCTCCAACACCCTCGTCCCTCCGCTGATCCGTCCGCACCCCTTTTCGCCAAAAAATATTTCCCATACGCCGCCCCCGCCCCATCGTCGGGAGAGTATCTGCGAGTATTAAGTCGCGAAAAAGACATATCGGACTGGCCGAGCGGGAGATCCCTGTGCCGGTGTACGGATATTATGTTTTTCCAAAACCCTCCGTACAGGGCTTCCCGACAGCTGCTGATCCCGCGGATCGCAGCTGCCGGTACCTCGTTCAGCCCCCTACCGTGCCAGGCCTGGCACGGCTATGGGGTTACCAGCGCCCACCGCGTGGAGGTAGAGGTAGGTGCCGACGGGCCTGCGAGCGCACCCCTCTCCGGGGCCGCCGCCGCTGCGCCGCCGGCGGGCGCCGGAGGGTTTGAGTAATGTCCGCACCCCTGCGGCCTTTTTGAATCCGGCCATTGCAATGGTGCACCACTTCACCGGTACCCACTGCCGCTAGGCACACCTAATACTAGAGAGTGCGAGCCCGGGTAAGCGCGGAGGATCGCACTCGATACAAGGGTGCTCGATGGACGCGCAAATGGTGGGTGGAGAGTACGGTCGCTTGTTGTTTATCTAGACATATACCCGGGTACCAGCACAAAAAGGGTGGTAAATGTCCGAGAATACTTTTCAGCGCGGCGGCAAGAGCGCTAGCAATTTTTGTCTGGTTGTCTCGGTCCACTCGCCTGCCCTCGAGGTGACGGTGGCCCTCGACTAGGAGGAAAGTCTCGACGGAGGAGCGGCTAGGACCTTGGGGCTGAACCTACGGGATGCAACAACGGGATCGACGAGCGACCGCGTGGGAAGGGGTTTTTCGCTAGCCTTTCCCCTCGTTTCTCCGGCAAGACCGAAGTCACGCGGGAGCTAGCTTAGGCTGGCCCGTCGATCCTCTTGAACGCCGGTCGGCCTACGCCGGTCGGCACCCCGGTTGAGTGGGATCGGGACGTGCATCGTGAAGGTCGAGGAGCTGCTTTTATGTTACATTCTTGACAAGTTGACTTTTTATAGATCTTTTGTCTTGATTACAAATCATTTCTGTTGTTACGGCTTTGGCGGGGGATTATGGCAATTACTGCGGTTCCGTACATTTTGTTAACCTCCGATAACGTCGGCGCACATTGCAAATAGGTGTGTCGATAGATGTACCTTGTCGAAGAGCACCCGACCCGATCGTTCTCCTAAGTTTCCTTAATGACATCGTATTGATGGCCGTTAGACAACACTCGGTCCAATTTGCCGATATTATTGTAATACAACTTCAATTCTAATTGGTAGCAATTTTGGTTGGTATTGCGGTTTATCCGGCGCGTCACCGGCCGCGACGGGGTAAAGGTCGTGGAGCAGGCGGTATGCACTTGGAGCTCAAAGAGTGCGTTTTCTTGCTTCGTTCAAGAAACTCAAGTGATCAACACCTTGCTTGGCTAGCGAGAGCCACGATGCCACTTACGTGAGCGTTAGCTCTCGTAAAAGGTAGAAGATATACACAATCATTGCTTGTGCGTCATACAACATGCGGACATTTTGATATTCGTGCGTCTGTGCTCGCATGCACCGTTAGGGGAGATCATTGTCGTGGATTGGTACTTAGTGGCAAGAAGGCCACTAACCGACATCTATTCTTTTTCGACGCGGTCGGTTAAGCTTGTGGCCTAGTGTGCCGAAAGCCCGGGTTCGAGAACCGTGAAGGGGCAAGACTTCGGTGCATAGGCGAACCACGGTTCACGATGAGCCCCCGACTTCCACATATTGGACCTTGGACCCGTGGTCCACCTATGTACCGAATTCTTGTCCCTCGCAAGTCTAGGACCAGGGCCTTTGGCACACTAGGCCACATGCTTGGCTGGCGCCTCGGAAAAGAATAGTTGACATTTGCGGCCACATCCCGATTGGTTTCAATTGACAACATGTGGCACAATAGAATTGGTTTCCACTATTGAATACGTACGCTACAATTGAGTATTACTAAAATGTTGCATTGACCAATATTTCAATTGCCTATGCGATAGCCAAAGAAATTATACTTCGCAATGTCCATTTACCACTCCTTCAATACACGCTTTCTCGCACCCAATTTTCTCCTCGTTGAAGCAACACCCGGAGCTGATCCCACACGTTACTTGAAACTAACCCCCAAATATATCCACAGTATTTTTGCGCACTAAGTGAGTCGTGATACATTATTAAATGAGTCGTTAATTGAAATTGAAATTGTACTACAACAATAATATCTATCGGCAAATTGGACAGAATGTTGTTTGACGGCCATCAATACTCTGCCATCTAGGACACTGAGGAGAACGATTGGGCCGTGTACTCTTCGACCGGGTACACCTATCGACACACATATCTCCAATGTGTGCCGACGTTCCTCGGGGGTTAAAGAGTGTAAGCAACATCAGTTAGCGCCACCATCCCCCCGCCTAAGCATTAACAACAAAAATAAAAATACATGAAAATAAATAAACTTGTCAAGAATGCAAAATGAAAACAACTGCTTGACCTTCACGATGCACGGCGTGCTCAAACAAAACCGGGGTGCCGACCGGCCTAGGCCGATCGGCGCTCGAGAGGGTCGACGGGCCAACCTAAGCTAGCTCCCGCGTGACTTCGGTTTTGCCGGAGAAATGAGGGCAAAGGCTAGCGAAAAACCTCTCCTCACGCGGTCGCTCGTCGATCCCGCCGTCGCATCCCCTAAGCCCAGCCCCAAGGTCCTAGCCACTCCTCCCGTCGCGACTTTCCTCCTAGTCGAGGGCCCCCTCACGTCGAGGGCAGGTGGGGAGGGCGGCGAGACACCTAGACAAAAATGCTAGCGTTGCTGCCGCCGCGCTGAAAAGTTTTCCCAGCCATTTACCACCCTTTTTTGTGCTGGTTCCCGGGTACATGTCTCGAAAATTGGCAAGCGACCGTTCCCTCCACCCACCGTTCGCGCGTCCATCTAGCACCCTTGTTTTGAGTGCTAGCCTCCGCACTTACCCGGGCTCGCACTCTCTAATACTAGGTGTGCCTAACGGCATTGGGTAGCGGTAGAAATGTGCACGGTCACAATGGCCGGATCCAAAAGGGCCGCGGGGGTGCGGACATTATTCAAACCCTCCGTACCGGGCATTCCTGCGGAGGTTTATCCTTATGAACACCCCGCCGCTCCTCCCATTGCGACAATCCTCCTCGCTCTTGGTGTCGTGCTGCCCCCTTTCGGCCGGCTCGACGCCACCCGGCTAGTCGACGTCGAGCAAGCGCCATACCCTAGCGCTGCTTCCCGGCTTTCTGCCGCTAGCTCTAACACCCGCGTCCCACCGCTTATCCGTCCGTACCCTCCTCGCCACCCCACACTCATGAAGATACAAGCCCCAACCCCCCAAATGCGATGGTATCTTAAAAATATCTAGTCTTGAAGAAACTTATCGGACGGGTCGAGCGGGAGATCTTGGCGCCGGTAGCGTACAATTGTTTTTTAAGCCCTCTGGACATGGCTTTCCGAATCGCACGGATCGCCATGCCGGCCCTCTTAGCCCCCTACCGTGTCAAGCCTAGCACGGCTACGGGGTATCCTGCGCACCTCCCTCCGGGGCCGCCGCCGGTGCGCCACCGGCGGGCGCCAAAATATGTCACTTCACTTGAATTTTGACATTCATATTTGCCTCAATTTTCGTTACGCTTGGCGCCCATTAAAAGTACTAAAAATAAGTACAACCACCCAACTTTTGCATTCACACAAAATTGTATCATTGGCTGATTGGTTTGCGATATAATTATTAGCTGATGGTTTGGGATTGCCTTACACATAGGTTTACAACGATAGTTAGCACGGAGCATTGTAAACGTGCGTGATGTTACATTCGTTTAGTGATAAAAAGCGTGGCAAATCAGTCAATAGGTAGAGCTTTACGTAAGATATACGACACGGGTATGGAAAAAAATGTCAATGTGAGTGCGTTTATGTGGGCGGACGTGCTTCTGCGTGCGCGTGTGTGTGCGTGTGTATGATTGCTGGAGATGATCGAGATACACATTATTTTTGTCGATGTTGCAATGATCGCGCGAGTTATTTCACATGCTCATTCGGCCATTGGGGCAGCAATCTATATTACTTTGAAATGCACAGGGTGTCCGTGCAGTCTCGAAAATAGCCGTGCTCGAAATTACGTGACTTTATGTCATCGTCCCTTGGGTTTGCCGGCATTGGCCATTTGGATTTTGATATCCGGGTTTTTTGTTTACAACATTATAGAAATCGTCATGGATCATCGCACTCGATCAATACTATGACACGGTGTTGTTGAAACAGGTTCTGAAAGAAATTGCAACGGCGTACAATTATTCTTGAAAAGCATATAAGAACGGAATGTGGGAAACCTTACAATAAAATTCTGAGCCCTTCATATCCTCTGCTTCACACCACTAAATAGCCAAGCCCCATTCTATCCCACCACCACTGCGTGATCCAGTTTACATTCAGATTACAAGCCCTTCCCATTGAAATTACCAAAGTCGCATACATGTAGGTCCCCTACGGCAGCTAACATTGCTTTTAAAATATACTCACGATCATTGCCAAAACGTTGTGTTTCAAATCCGCTTCCAGTCCACCCGCAACGTCGCACGTTATGTGTGCAGACTCATCATGCAAGACTGGCACACAGGAACCTTAAGCTACAGTTAAGCTCAATTCACAACCCTGCCAAATTTGCTGCCTTCCACTGTGCAGAACACCCCCCCCCCCTTCCATCGCCTATTCCCGTAACACACAGCACACCCATAGGCAGGGGGGCTAAAACCTCGACGTGTGGAAGAGAACCAAGAGGGCAAGAGTGTCCAAAGGGTCACGGAATTCAAACACAGGGGAGCTAAACACGCATCACAACACACTGGCTCACCGCTGTAAACAGGAGTCCGGGGCAGCTACTAAGGAATACTTCTCCATACTCTGAAGGAGCACAATTTCCTCGAGTGCAAGAACCTTTCATCAGTCAGTAATCGTACGCTGCTCATGAGGCATTATATGCGTAACGGCAAAACGATTTGTGACCAGTGTGTGTGTTTCACAAACTCTCGAAAAGCGGCAGCCAGGGATTGATGAGGTGTCACACCGGCGGAACACGCGGCCCTATTTAGCTTGCAACCTCTCGCACCTTCGCCGTTCCCACCGTCCGGTGACGAAGCTCAGTAACCCCCTGGCGGTGCAGGTGCAACGCAGAGAGTGTGAGCCGTCGTCTGTAGATGCGCTCTGTATTCGTCGAGTTCACAGCACTGGAAGTACGAGCAAACATTACAGGACGAGCAAGCGGTACGTACAGGTGGCATTTTTCTCAGGTAAACGGGAACAAGGCACATCACAAGCTGCATTTTTCGCACCGCAGCGGGGGATGAATCGGTCGCTGGTGAGGCTCCCGGACCGTTCACTGACTCAGTTGCCAGCACGCAACCCTCATCAGCATTTTCACTATCCTCACAAACGACTGCCCCATCGGTACACGTACCGGCTACAACCGGAGCACCCGCATCAGACGAGGGAGCCGTCGTTGGGGCGGCTGTCGCAGGCTGTGGCGGCTCGGCTCCGTTCCACCACCTGCACCAAGTGAATAGATCCCACGTAGTCCGTAGCGGCTTCAGATTACTTGGGGAGATTTTCTCCCAACCTACTTCCAAGGCGGTGGGAAGGTCGGGAAGTGTGTCGCTGAATGGCGTGATGGCATACACATAAAACAAAACAAGATCTAAATCATTAAATATACAGAAAATCAAATGAACGTACCGCATGAGCTTCCGCTTGTAGAAGCGGAAGGTGACCCACTCCTTCTTTATCCAGTTAAACCAGCCGTAGTTGTGCAGAATGCCCAGTAGGAAAGGAAGAAACATGTTCAATGGCACGCACACCGGTCCGATGCATATCTGCTCCACAGACAACGGGCACAGGGCACACTCGACACTCTCGCCCGCCTGTGCCAACATATGTGCGAAGAGCTCGAGCTACGACTGCACCCACTTAGGGACTTCAGACGGTGAAACAGAAAGCGGCGTGCACGGAGGATAGCTATACTCACCACCGGCATGTTGTACTATCCTTCTCAAACCAGCGTCCTGTAGTCAGAAAATTGTGCTTGTCACTAAACCTCGGGAGTAAACTCGCGTGCAGGATAAACTGCCCCCAACTGCGTTGTACTGTCCCCAACTGCGTTGTCGGCACTAGGCAAATCCCTGAAAGTGGGCGAGGTCGAGGTTTGATTGCCCGCTGCCGGGCGACGTCACAAACGCGCGCACCGGTGAGCGGTTGTAAAGTTTGTTATTCTGCGAGGGGGCGGTAGGCAGCGCCTGTTTTGTCCGTGCCCATTCGTCTGTTCTTCTTGTAATAAATTATCTCAGCGGTAGCACCCGTTCAGTGGGTGAGGACATTCGTACGGGTACATGTATATAGTAGGCACTTGGATTCAATATAAATATAAATGTAGTAAGGCTGAAGTTGACTGAACTACACACGTCGATGTGAGCGCCACGCTTGGGTATTGCTCAAGCACTCATACCAAGCTGCATATTACTCCGTGTTCCACATAACCGTATTTTTGGGGACTTTTTGGAGGGGGTTAAGAGGCGTGGGTGCCGTGTTCAATGCGCGAGGTTTGGTTTGCGGGTGTGTAAATAGAGCACGGAAGTTCACGCCGCATGCACGGGTGACGTTTTTGAAAAGCAAGCGAGCAAAAACGCACATGACACAGGTTTGGATAAGCACTGCATGCTGTAAACATGCGTGGACGACTGGCTTAGGAGAGGGGCGAGGTCCAACTTGGCCGTTAGTTAGGGACGCATCATGTTGACGGTGGGGTTTGAACTGCTTGGGTATGTGCTTGTGCCAACCACACCCGCCCCACGCGTGGCACGCGTCAGGAATTAGGCTCGGAAGTCAATAGGAATGAAGAATTAGTAATCATATATCGACAAATCCCGCACAAATCGCCTCACATGGTGAGCCGAACTCTATGGGTGTTGCTTGGCACTGCGGCTCAGCTTTGCTGGAATAATTCGTAAATAAAAATAAATCATAACAAATCCATTTGTGGGTGTTTGAACTCCGGAGTAGATACGTTCGACGCGCATTGAACAAACACGTCCAACGGTATCTGTTATTAAACGTTTTGATCATGTACGAGTAAGTTACGATCGCTTGAACATTGTGGCCGAAAGCGGCTTGCCCTTGGGTTGTGCGCATATCGGTGGTAATTCTACATACGCGATTTCGTGCGTTTCCCCCACATCGGCCTGCCCAACGCCTGCTCCCTCCGTCGCCAATGCATTATATTCACGCGACCGTCGCATGAGCATTCATATTGCGGCGTTGTGCGCCCGTTACTCTTTTCGTCTAACCAGCACTGCGAGTGTTTGAAAGAGCGTGCCGCACGGGTGCGGACGCAGTAACCCGAAGTGCACAAGCCCGGCGGTGCTCGAATTCGCCCCTCGTAGTTGTCGGCGCATTCCCTTTTGCGCGCAAAAGCATTGCCTAAGATTTCAGGATATTTGTCAATAAAATCGACGCATGGTCACATTTTCTGCTTGCGAAGGAGCGAAATCTTGTCCGGACTTTTGTGGAGGAGTGTAGTATCCGGTACCGTCCTCGTCCGTACAGGTACCGTTTAAAAATAATGTAATTAAACCAATCGATGCATTATTTATTCGATAGGGTCTGTCGCCAAATTCTTGAATATCCCCTCCACCCGGCAGTTGTCAGGTCCGAATATCTCGCACGCGCACTACAGGTACTGCAGTGCTCCCTAACGCGACTCGCGACGAAGGAAGCACCAGAATCAGGCAGCCAGCAGCGACGATCACTCGAAGGGAATGACCCTATCCATGCCGAGAGGTTGAGTAACAAGAGCCGTGCAGGTGGTTAACTTTCCCGCACGTGGGCCGAACATGTATGTAAATCGATATATCATCTGGAAGGCCGAAGCTGCAGACGAGTGGGCGATATGATATTGCGAGTCTGCCTGCCTGCAGTAAAAATAACGAGGAGCAGTTCCCTAATTTTGTTTAAGGAAAAAGCAGTGACACAAATGCACCACAGCTAGGGTTTTGACGACTGACGCTAGAATTGATTTATATTTACATACTGATCAGGACAGGCAATCTGGACTTCCAAAAACCTACCCGTTTTAGTCGTTAGGGTTCTGATACAGATTTTCACCAGGGGACGACACACGCCGTGGTCGTTGCCCCGGGCTCCCACCCAGCCAGCTGCTATCCATAACGGGTTTCCTCTCTTTCGGTGGAGGTCTTAGGGCAACCGCAGCAGCATCGGCAGGGACAGCAGATTACGACAAGCAAGAAGTCGCAAGCGGCGGAGCAGAGCTTGCAGGGGAGGCAGCACACGTCTTCGAGGCAACCCATCTTGTCACCGATCCCCGCACGGCAAGCAGTCGATTACCGTAAGCGACTTGCGAAAGAGAAACAGCGCGCCTGGTAGTTCTGTCAGGTTAACAAATACAAACTTCTAAGATTCTCGCAGCACGGGGAATAGTCGAAAAGTATATGGCTCGTCTCTGCTCTGTGGGTTTCTTCTCCCCCGCCCTGCTCCCTCCTATAAGTACCCAGTCTGTCTGTGGCTGTGCTACTGCTGCGTTTGATCACGACGGGCGCATTTTTACAGGGCGGGAAGGGGGTACACTGCCACGGAGACATGCGAAGTCAGCATAGAAGGTAACAAGATTATAAACGACCAGGATTACCTGCCAGTCCCATATACCGGTTTCAAAAATTCATATATAAATATAATGATGAAAAAAATTCTTACAAGAAAAAGCAGTGGAGGCCACCAAGCAAGAAAAAGAAAATATAAATATAAGGATCAAGTTCATCCATTATTGACATCGCTATTTGACTGAGCTTACTTTCTTTCTGGCCCGCGGGCCTCCAGATGAGTGTGAGTCGGCCGCCCTCCCGAGCTTGATTACGTACAGGTCTCTCTGTATGTATATAGCGATAGAAAATCATAAACTCAGCGACAACTGTAGCTATTTATATTTCCATCCGTGATTTTGTAAAGAATAAGTATAGTCCTCACCATCGGACCTCATCGGCGGAGGACTTGCTCCTTACCCTCCCTCCCTCCTCCATGTTCTTAGCGGGGAGGCAAGGGAGGGGGTGGCTATGTGTGTTCTCTAACGATCTACGCTGCTTCCTGGGCCTTGTTATGGCCGACGACCGAGCAGTTGACCGGCCTTCGCGTCTTGTTCCCGGGCCGTCCGATTGGCGTCTCACTCTCCTCTTCCCCCTTTCGCCTTGTCCTCCGCGTCTAGACCTCCCCGTCGCGACTCTGCCACTCGTCAGGCCCGTGCTACGGTCCGTGCGTCGACTATTGTGTGCCACCTTGCATCCCATGTCCGTACTTCCGTATGGAGCCGCAGCGGGTCTCCTCGTCATCACGCGCGACGCCCTGCTCGCTCCGCTTTGTCTCTTAACCCCCCCCCTTGTTGTGGCGGTTAGCCTCCTGAAGCTAAACGCTAGAACAAATCAGTTCTAAGTTGTCTAGTTCAGACGTTGCAGGATGGCAAAATGATGTTGTCGTGAGATGATGTCGAAAGGATGTTTCACTGCTGTACTTTAACAGTATATGTTGTAAGTGAACAATGGAATTGTTAAATGGTTCTGTCACCTCCCTTTACTGCACTGGGCTTAAATAGTTATCTTCCTAGCTAGCTTACGCATGCTTGCTTCGCTTACGTGTCAGGCGTTAGGGCTGTCTAACCGTCGTCATTTGTCCAGAGACGCGGCCTGCCTAGCATTGAGATTCACGACGCGGCTCCTTCTGCATCGGAGAACTCGCTTAGACGCGTCATCTGGCTAGTTAGATTAACTGTGCGTACATGTACGTACCGGGAGGTACTGGTCGTACAATATGCATCAGCACCCTTATGAATATTGCAGTAGCGACGTACCCACGTGTGTACGTCCGTCCAATGGAAAAGCACGAATTGGAATTAGTAACGAGTACATGTACAATGTCCTGCAATGTATTGTTGCATGACTGTACTCGTCACAATGTGGCTCTTGGGCATATGTCGTGCGTGCCACTTGTGCCGCCCGTCTCCCCCTTGCGAGTCGGCCCGGGTGTGGGGGGGCGGGTGCCGCTCTGCGGCGGGCTGCTAGTGATGTTGCTGATGGGCGGCGAGGTGCAACCGCCGGTGCCGGTTCGCGGGAGGCTGCCGATGTTGATCGGGACACGGTTATTGCTGTCAACAACCGGCGGACGTAGGGCTAATGGTGGTTTTGGTGCCGCCGTTGTTGTTGATGTTGTTGTTGCTCTTGGTGGCGGTGGCGGCGGTGGTGTTGCGGTTGCTAGTCGGAGATCGGCTGCTGCTGATGGTAATGGCGTGCGCATGGCCGCATATAGGGGTGTTGGTGTTGCTGGTGCTGCTACAGAGGGTGCCTCAGCTGATGTTGTGGCACGTGTTGGCGCTAGTTGGCGATCGGAGGTTGCTATTTCAACTAGGGGACAACGTGCTACTACTAGAGGGTCCGCTTGTGTTATCGCTGGTGGCGTCGTTTGTGCTCATGCACATGCATGCGTAGTTTCACTGTCACCTGTTAGTGCTATTCAAGGTGGACGGAGGGCTGCACCTAGGGGTGTTACTGTTGATGCTATTGATGCTGCTAGTAGTGTTGCCGCTGCTGCTCGTAGTGGGGGTGCTACATGTGGGGTTTTTGCGGCTGCTGGTGCTGTTTTGCGGCCGGTTGCTGCACCACCTACTGGTAGACATTGAAATGTTGCTAGCAGGTCGATTGGTAACGCTGTTGCTTGGGATGTAGTAGCCACTTGTGCCGGTTCTCGGCCAGCTGATGCACAGCGTGCTACTAGTGGTGTTGCTGCTGCACGTGGAGCTCATGTTGCTAGTTGGCAACGTGATGTTGCCGCTATTACTGTCGTTGGTGGGCTTCGCTCTGTTGTTGTTGGTGATAATGTTGTTGCAACTACAAATGGTGCTGCTAGTACTACTGTTGCATGTGTAATGTGTTGATGCTGATTGGCGGGCGGTTGTTGGTATTCGTAGGCAGAGGAATGCAACTACTATTGCGGCTATTGGTTATGTTATTGATGTTAGTGGGCATCGAGCTCTTGTTGTGGGTGTTGTTGCGGCTGCTGCTACAAGGGGAGCTATTGTTGCTAGATGGCACCCGGCTGCTAATGTTTTTGATGATATTGGTGCGCTTCGCTACGCCTCGCCGCAGCTGGTGATGTAGCTGCTGGTGGTGGCGTTGTTGCTCTTGGTACTACTTCTGCTTGGGTTGGTGTTGGTTGGCGGCCGGTTGCCGGCATCTGTAAGTATAGGCTTGCAACATGTGGTGATGCTATCGGTGTTGTTATTGGTGCTAGAGGGCAAAGGGTTGCAGCTGGCGGTGCTTCTACATGTGCAGCCATTGCTACAAGATGGCACTAGGTTGCTGTTGCTTATATTGATGTTGGTGGGCTTTGCCTTGCTCCTAGAGGTGCTACTAATGTTGTTGCTCGTGTTGATGATGGCACTATTGTTGCATGTGCTGATGCTGGTTGGCGGCCGGTTGACGGTATTCGTAAGTAGAGGGTTGCAAACCGTGGTACTACTACATGTTTGTGTTGTTGCGGGGGTGGGTTCTGGTGCCGGTTGGCGACCGGCTGCTGCCCCTGCTGGTGGTGCTGTCGGTGTTGTAGCAGCCGCCGGTGCTGGCTCGTGGCCAACTGTTGTTGGTGGTCTTGATGGGCGAGGAGCTAGTCGTGTTCATGCCGGGGACGCCTTTGAACATGTTGGTGGTGGTTGGCGCTTGGCCGTTGCTACCAACGTTCATGCGCACATGGATGCGGCTAGGGGCGCTGCAGCATATGTTACTACTATTGCTGCTAGTGTTGCTATTGTGAGACATGCGGCGGCCGGGGCTGGGTTGCGCCAAGCTTCTAGTGTTGGTTTTGGTGTTGGTGGGCACAAACATGTGGCTGGTGGTAGGGCCGATGGTGGTGCTTATGCAGCTGCTCGTGCTAGCCCGCGCCCGGTCGTTGTTGCATGGGCTCTTGGACAGCCGGTGATGACGATGCTAGTCAACTAATGGTGCTTCTACAAGTGTTGGTCGGCGATTAGCCGTTGCTGCCAAGGCTCGTGGGCAAAGGATTGACGGCGGTGCCGGTTTTGCAATTGTTGGTGCTAGTGGGCAGAGTGTTTCTCCTGCCGGGCGGAGGACTGCAGCTGGTTGGCGGCCAGATGGTGCTGCAAGTAGGCGGCAAGTTGCGGCTGCTACTACTAGCGCTCGGGCCGGAGCCTCTAGGTCGGAACCGGGGTTAAGTGCATCGGGTGTTCTGTCCCCGTCACGGGGGGAATGCTACACTTGCGCCCCGTGTGGCATACGGTTTGCTGGCCGTAAATGGCGCTCTTATTTCGCTAGACACACTAACATGTTCATTACTAGCAATGGCCCCTCCACTTTTGCACACCGTCGCCAAGCTCGCCACCTCGCGACCTCCTCTCCGGCCTTACTTTCCCTTTGTGCCTCGGGCGCTCACCTTTTTTTGCCACCCAAGCTCGCCCTCTTACCGCTCCATGCCTACATTGTGTGGCCGCTCCCGTTTCGCCAATGTTGGCTTATGACTATGATGGTTGCTCCCATCACCCGCCGCACCTTGGACCATGCCCCCTCCGAATAGCTTTCACCCCTCCCCCCCTGCCTATGGTGGACCCCGAACCCTTGGCTCCACTCCTTTCCCCACCCCAAGCCGAGCCGGCGCTTACCCCCCTCCCTCTCCCCCTTCATATGATGGACCCCCGTTACCTCATGGACAAGCTTTTATGCCCTCATATGCTGCCGCACTCCGCCGAGAGGCTGCTCTCCGATCTCCCCCTCATGGAGCTCCGACAACGGCCATGTCGCTTGCGTGTTGTAGCTCAAACATGTCACTGCGGCCCGGGGGGTTTGTGCGATAGCGAGAGATTACCTCAGTTTTGCCCTACAAGACACCCTCGAATATGCGACCTCCCTTCCCTCAACGGACTCTCGTGCCGATGGAGCTTTTCGGCAATTCACCTCCTTGCCGGCCTCCTCCTCCGACCATTCCCAGCGGCGGCCGGTGCTCGCATCCGCTCCCTTGTCCAACATCGAGTCCGTCGTTGGTTCTCTACGTCCGGAGAGGACGGACTCACGGGCATTGACACCCTTCTCCGCGATTTTCGAGATGGAGGTGAGCATGCACGTGCGTGCCCGGGGGCTTCTGTGCCTAGACGCCCCGGCGGTCGGTACAAGACCATCAATTTTGTGATTACAAAATGATACTCTGATTATAAAAAATACAGGGTGAGACGCACATGGTTTGTGTGTGCGTAATTACAAAAAACACACGAGCGAGAAGCAGAAAGTGTGTGTGTGTGTGTGTGTGTGTGTGTGTGTGTGTGTGTGTGTGTGTGTGTGTGTGTGTGTGTGTGTGTGCATGTGTGTATGTGTGTTTGTGTGTGTGTTGTGTGTGTATATGTGTGTGTGCGTTGTGTGTGTGTGTGTATGTTGTGTGTGTGTGTGTGTGTGTGTGTGTGTGTGTGTTGTGTGTGTGTGTGTGTGTGTGTGTGTGTGTATGTGTGTGTGTGTGTGATGTGTGTGTATGTGTGTGTGTGCGTTGTGTGTGTGTGTGTTGTGTGTGTTGTGTGTGTGTGTGTGTGTGTGTGTGTGTGTGTGTGTGTGTGTGTGTGTGTGTGTGTGTGTGTGTGTGTGTGTGTGTGTGTGTGTGTGTGTGTGTGTGTGTGTGTGTGAAAAATAAGTATCACGACTATGGGCCTCTATGGATTATGTTGATGATTACAAAAAATACAGGCTGAGAGATATCGGATATATACGTGTAAGGCCGGCCACTAGTGGAATAGCCAAATAGCGCACACGTGACCATATTGCTGTACGGTATAGTACGTCACAGTACGTTTCTCGATTTCAAGCCAGTCCAGTCAGCACAAGTCGGCCTAGGATGTATGGGTGCTATTTCGCGTTACTAAACGAATAGCGAATAGGGACCAACTACAGTTAAGTACTTGTGTGAACCATCTAGCGACGATCGCTACTACCAACCACGTGGAGGAGCTACCCCGCAAGTCGCTATCGAAAAAGTTGAGTAGACGAGAATCTTGCTGCCACACAGATGGTGCAACTTGTTTTATAAAGGTATCTCAAGGTACGCTTCTAGATTTTCGATAAATTCGGCGTCGATCTACCTCTTGTTTGAGCGAGTGGGCAAGTCAACAAGAGATAGATTTTCGAAAATGCGTGTGTCCGGATAGATCGCTCGCCGAGCGAATGCGTCCGCTGCTCACTCCAACACAAGCCGCGCAGGATTCCATGATAGCGATAGCGACTACGCGGTGAACATGTGGGATACTAGCGATAGTCCTAGGATTCCTTCTTCTAGACGATGGCACGCCACTGTTTTTGCGTTGTCCCGTTGCTGGCATCCCTCGTTGCTGTACGGGTGGGTACCTGTAGTCGGTGAGCCAGCCAGCCCAAACCTATAGAGCGGTCGCTCAAACCCATAGCGGTCCGGTTGTATTTCGTTATTTCGCTTCGCCTGTATATCGTGTACATTATTTGAAAAACGCTATACCTCCTATTCCGAATAGGAGGTATATTCGCGAATATACCTCCTATTATTTGCCTGGACCTATAGCTCGTATCGCTTCTCGATTTATTTATTACTAATATTTCCTACGTGTCAGTACGTTTCGGTACTGTATAGTGATACGTACCGCTATCGCTATTCCGCTATTCCTCTAGTGGCCAGCCTAAATGATTGCAAAATAAATGCAAAGAACGACGGGCACAACTACAGGTACGGGCCACTCGTAAATAATATTTTGCGTATTATGGTTCTGCTCATCATATCGAAGTACCCGTAGTTTCGTCCGTGCTTATCCGCCCAGCAGCATCAGTATATGTCAGTACATCAGTATATGTCAGTACATCAGTCGTAACATCTCATCTTTCGCGGATGGTAGTGGCAAAGTTCACCGAAGAACCGGCCTTATAGTGTGTACAGAGGTAAGAGACAAGCAGGGAGGGAAACCCTAACGACCCGGCACTTACCTGTAGCCCTAACCCGTCACGCTACCCCCAAGTCAGTCGTGTTTAAATAAATAAGTATGTATTTATTCATTTATTTGATTATGTACATACATGCAGGTGCCGTCTACGATGCAGCTCGTATCATCACTACCATAAGTACAGTTTATTATTTCACACCTCATCATCATCATCAAGCATGCTGACTCGCCGGATAGAGCCGTACCTGTACCGTAAATGGCGATGCACTGCCTGGACGCCAGCTTGCCATCCCTGATGGCCCACCAAGTACTGTCGCCTCGCGCTACACTCCACTCTGCCGCTACCGGTGCCGTCTTGCCGGGAGAGCGCTGGCGGCAAATGAGCTAGAGGTCGGAACTTCGGCTGAATACGTAGGCACAGGGACCTAAGGTTATAGGTAGTATGGCTGGCGGGCGCAGGCGGAAGGGGGTAGTGCGATAGGCTGACAGGCAGCGAGAAGGAGCGACGACACAGGAAAGGATTTACGACACGATACGGGTACTTTGAAGGGAAATACTGCGCCGACATGGGGTGCGGGAGTTCCCAGCCTCAGGGCTCAATGCCTCGCACGCCAAGTCCTACGCAAACCGACGCTACCCAAGAGACAGAGACTATGTCAATTCAAGACAGCGTTATCAAAGGGGTGGAGAACGCACATGCCGGGGTGGTCCAGAAGGAGGACGACTCATTACGCGGCGGCAAAGTGATCCGAAGCCACTCCGGAGAATGTATTGTTACAGAACCCGACAAGGTGTCGCACCCCGCCCTTTAGTTCTTTTACCTGCCCCCCCTGGTTGCCTTTGTCGTGCTCTCGTGTCAAGTGCACATACCTTAACGTCCTTGGAAACTGTACTAGGGGCTCTTGGGCCGTCGGCTTCTCCCTCTTGCCGTAAATATATCCCCGTTGTTATAGCGCATGCGACGACATGACCTCGTATCATGGCCATACTGGCCGCGAAGCTCGGCGAAATCAGAACAATCGGACACTGCTGCTCTGGTTGTAAGGGCCCGGCAGGGTGGTGACGCAGTGAAGTGCTTGGTGAATGCCCGGGGAGGGGGGGCGTTAAAGGCCGTGGCAGTGCACGTAACTATCACGTGCTGGCGGCAAACTTACACGGTCTTGTCTACGTTATTCTCATGAGCGTATTTATGTGTACACGTGCGAGTGCGCAGGAGGCCAGTTCCAAGCCACTGACCAAGCGAGTCAACGTGCTGTCGAGCGGCGTCAGCCTGTATGCGCTGCTGGAGCTAGGCGAGCAGGCGGCGGCGTGGGACCCACGTGCCACGACGCGCGCGGTTGTAAACAAGTTCATAATCCCAGCCACGCAGGACGAGGGCGTAACGTACCTCGGTACCTTGCCCAAGTCGTCGGCCGGGATGCCCCGTTACTACGTGGTTCACGCCTGGGGCGGCCTCTTCCAGGACCTGGTGGCCGCGGTGCAGAGTAAGCTGCGTAACCGCTCACAAAAGGAGTGCTTCGTATGGCTCGACTTTATGGCCGTCAACCAGTCGGCAGCGCGCGCGCTGGACGTCTCCTTCTTCCAGCTCTGCCTACAAAGTTGTACGGGCGGTACGATGGTAGTACAGGGACGCAGCCCGCCCGACAGCAGCGGCATCGTGTACACGCGCGCTTGGTGCCTCTACGAGCTGTGGCTTACGCTGCAGACGCACTCGCCGCGTCACATTCTCCCACGCACCGACATACTGAAGCTGCAGGACTGGCACAGCATGATCATGGCGCTGGACATCCGGCAAAGCAAGGCGGACTCGACGGAGGACGTCGCGGCAATACTGCATAAAGTACAGAGCACTGTGGTAAGGCCGCCGTGGCACTCTGTGCTCCCCTCTCCACCGACACCGACACCGAACAAAAGAATGGATGTTTTATTTGGTTGCTACATTATATAACCAGCACATATTTGTGTGTACCTCTCACTACATGATGTTTATTTGCGGGTGTGCACGTTTGTTTGATTCGTCGGTTTTTGGGGGGTGTGGATTTGGCTGTTGTACATTTATTGGATGGATGTATGTTTTGTGTGGGGTAATGTGTGTGTATCTCTATACAAATTTGTGTGTGTGTGTGTGTGTGTGTGCGTGTGTGTGTGTGTGTGTGTGTGTGTGTG
>JAPMLY010000054.1:0-30000 GCA_026401115.1 Tetraselmis chui | reverse complement strand
CATACGATCATCCGGACTCTATCAACACATTTCGTGGTGGTTTCGGAATCCATGAAAGCAAAATATACCCCAAATCACTACTACGAAATGCACTTGTATAACATCGACGATCCTATCGACCCCCAGCCTAGGTGGAGCCGTTTTGCAGCTTCAATTGCGAGACATTTGCATTTTGATTGGATGTTCTGAAATTTTCTCTTCCGTTGCTTTCTCACTCGTGCCAAATTCAGTTTGTCAGTGGCTGAAGGGTGTGACGGGGCCCTAATTGCGAGAACGAGAATAATACCATGCAATAATAGCTAATTTGTGTCATTTGTTTTTGGTATTCATTCATGGAAATTAGCGTAGAGTCATGTGACGATCGACATGGTCGCTTGTGTTTGGCCTTTTGAAGAGGATTGTCAGGCAGATTTGTTGGGTTTTAAGTGGGACGTTGAAATGTGGCCGTCGATGTATACGTTTTTTTGGTGTTTTGTCTTTATGCTTGTATGCCTTATGAGCAAAGTTGAGGTCGTGCTTGTGCCTTGTTTAATGTGAAATTGTGTGTGTGTGTGTGTGTGTGCGTGTGTGTGTGTGTGTGTGTGTATGTGTGTGTGTGTATTTGTGTGTGTTCGTGGGGGGGGGGGGGAGTGTGTGTGTAATTTACGTTACTTTGGCCATTTGCGCGCACATGTGTACTTGTAAATGTATGTGGTATGTGTGTATTATTTTGTGTGTGTATGTTCAATTAGCTTGTATTTTTGATAATATTTGTATTTGTTGTGAAAGTTGGCTGTCTTCATGCAGGAGTGGGTGCATACTATAATTTGATTTGTTTGTACCTGTTCGCATGTGTGTTTATTCTGTATTTACAATTAGTAGGCGTGCATTGGATGTTTTGCAAGTAACAGTGAACAGTCAGAAGGAGAGTATTTGCATGTGTGTCATGTCTGAATTTCTTATTTTTTGTTTGAGTGTCACAATGCCCATTTATCTGTGTATGCTTTCCTGCGATACCAAGGATGTGCTTTCTTATTTTATTTTTTGTTCTGCTCGTTGATGGGGTGTTCGTATGCATGGGTGGTCGTGTGCCTCTCGCAGCTGTACCAAGCCTTCCCGCACCACCTCGGCGGCTACTACTCGTCGCTGGGGCCAAAGGGCGTCGCGGGGCTGACGGACGTGCAACAGGCCTTCCGTACGCTGCTGCAGACGCCCATCTCGCAGCTGCCCAACTCACCGCAGATCGTCATCCTAACGGACGGACTCGATGGCGGCCTACCGCTCCACATGCACGGCGCGCTGGTGGCGCAAAAGAGTTGGGCCAACGAGCTGCTCCGCCTCGTGTGCTGCACGCTCGGCACGTTACCGCCCAACGTCGGCCTCATCGTCACCTCGCGACCCGACACCGGACGGCACGCCTACCTGGGCCAAATGCTACGACGGCAGCAGCTCATGGAGCTGACGGAGGTGACGGTGTCGCAGTACTGGAATGACGTCCGACCGCAGAGCTACAACGCCGTCGCGTCGATACTAGAGTCGCACCTCGACGACCCCTCGACGGCGATTATGGAGCTGAACCGACACTGGGCGCACAATAAGGCGTACTTGGCCGCGGCACACGAGGTACTTAAACGTCAGGCTGAGTTAGGGGTGGGGCTAGCGCTGCCATCAAGTCTGTACGGCGCGTATCAAATGTTAGCGGAGGACGTCAAGCCGTCCGAGCCGGCGCTGCTGTCGCGACTCGTCAACATTCTGGTGGCCGCCCGTGAACCGCTGTCGCTACGTCAACTCCACTCACTCATCGGCCTCCCCGACCTCGACGCCGCTCTACACGACATCCGTTTCCTGTTTTCCGTCGACGGCGAGGACGGTGGCCGCCTGCATCCTTACCATTCCTCCGTGCTCGAGTTTCTGGTGGAGGAGCCGCATCTGGCGGGCGCGGTGGCCGCCGACTCGCAGGACGGCCACCGTCAACTGTTCAATGCGCTTTGCAAAGAACTTAACGTGCGCAAGGAACAGGTACACCAGCTATTCGCATTCCCACCACCCTCCTTTCATTTCCTGTTGTGGCCTTTCCATGGTGTTTACGTCACGACACCGTCTTTTCCGTTATGAGTGCAGACGCTAGTGAGTGTCTTGTCGTCTATTCTTTCGACCGTTTGCGTCTTAGTAATACGGATAGCTTCGTTGCCGCTTCCGGCTGTATACCATGCTATATGAACTGAGTATATATCTCCCTACCTGGTGAACTAATTGCCTCCAATCTTTTATTCTTTTCATCGCCTCGGGTGAACCTCGCAGGCCACGCGCTACTGCCTGCGTAACATTCTGCTCCACGGTCTCCTTGGCGACGTGGATCAGGATAAATTGGACGATGTGGTGAGCAGTATTGAGTTTTGGCAGTCGTGCTACGACCGCGGCGTCGGCAGCACGGTGGCGTCCGACCTCCTCGGAATGCGCGGCCGCACGTCGCCCGCTTTCGAGGACGCCCGCCGCTTCCTCACCTCCCACCACCCCGAGCTCCTCGCCAACCCAGACTCCCTCCTCGAACGCATCTCCTGTGCGCCTGCTGAGCCCTCATCCGCCCGTGTCCCCAGTCTTTCCCTCCGAAGTGTGCACAACGTGCTCAGCGGCCTGGAGGAACCCGAGCCCGGCGAGGACCAGCACTGGCCCGCGCAGCGAGTGGCGGTTGGCGGTCGACCCGGAACCGATGCGCTGGCGGTGGCGCTGAGTCGTGACAACGCGCTGATGGCCACGGCCTGCTGGACCGAATCCGCGCTGGAGCCCCCTCCCGCGTCTGTGACCTTTTGGGATGCCCTGGACGGGCACAACCTGGGCGCGCTTCCGAGTTTTCATGGGAAAGTCAGCGCGATGGTGTTTAGCCCCGCCGGAGACACGCTCGCGGTGGCGCAGGCGGGGAAGAGCGTCGTGCTGCTGTTTGAGCCGGCGTCAGGTGCGGAGTTGGGCGCGCTGCACGGCCACGGCGGCGGCCTGCTGCAGTCGGGAGCCGTCAACGCGCTCTGCTTCAGCGGCCCCTCCCCTTCCGCCCCCGTCCTTCTTGCCTCCGCAAGCGATGACAAAATGGGTGCGTTGTAAAATCTGTTTTGTTCCGTACACGTTACATTTTTTCTGTATTGTTTTTTGGTCACTTTCATCGAACTCGACGACGTTTTACTTGCCTGATCGCCTGACTGCCCGCACTGCAGTCCGACTGTGGGACATGAAGGAGCAGAAGACGGTGGCGGTACTGAAGGGTCACAGTGGTCGGGTCACCGCGGTGGCCATCAGCGCGGACGCGTGCACCGTGGTTAGCGGGTCGGCGGACAAGACGGTGCGGGTGTGGCGCGTTGAGGGGGAGGCCGCGACGACGGTGCACGTGTTACAGGGGAACACGGAA
The DNA here is from genome assembly GCA_026401115.1 of Tetraselmis chui. Lineage (NCBI taxonomy): Eukaryota > Viridiplantae > Chlorophyta > Chlorodendrophyceae > Chlorodendrales > Chlorodendraceae > Tetraselmis > Tetraselmis chui. The sequence continues at coordinate 26,624 of JAPMLY010000054.1, read as the reverse complement.
AGGGTACGCGGCCGAGTCATCCCCAGAGTAGCCCTCGCTCCCGTCTCCTCACCCCTTTCGTCCCATTCCATTAACACCGGGGAACCGCCGTTGGAGCGCTGTTCTCATTTGACGTCAATGTTTCTGCCATTTCCGGCGGTTCTCTGTATAACGGTTGTGTCTGGCTTTGTGAGGGTTCGGGTGCTTTCGGCGGCTGTGACCAAGAGCCGATGTGGAGCGCAAAATGTGTGATTGTTTGCGACTTGTATTGGTTGAACTGTCGAAGTATGCGCTTTGTGCATATCAATTAATGTTAGTGCTTTACATGTGTTGGATCCGAATTGGTCATAGCCATTGAGGAGAGCAATACCTGTCGTGTGTGTGTGTGAATGACTATGAGTATGTATGTATGGATGTATGTGTTACTGGTGGTTGTTTGCGGCTCTTATTGGTTGAACCATTTCATTATGCAGCCTTTGAGTGTATGTGTGTGAGAGAGAGGGTGTCACCGTGACGGAGTTGGGGTGTGTGCGTGTGGATAAGTGTCTGCATGTCAGTGCTTATGCACCAGGATCCGCGTCGGACTTAGCCTTTGAGGGGTGCTTTGTATGCGAATGAGTGTGCCCATTTGCGAATGGTTGTGGGTGTAAATTTCGGGGATTTTGAATTTGCAGTGGTCACTGACCTGTGGAATGCGCGCGTGTGTTTGTGTGTGTGTGTATGAGAGAGAGCGAGAGAGAGAGAAAGAGAGAGAGAGAGAGAGAGAGAGAGAGAGAGAGAGAGAGAGAGAGAGAGAGAGAGAGAGAGAGAGAGAGAGAGAGAGAGAGAGAGAGAGAGAGAGAGTGCGCGCGCGAGAGCATGTGTGTATAAATTGTGTGTGTGTGTGTGTGTGTGTTTCAGTATGTGTGTGACTGATGTGTGGGCACCTACTCCCCCCCCCCCATTCACCCAGGTGTGCAACGTTGTGCTCGGTGGGAACTTTGTTGCCAGCAGCGGCTTCGACGCGGTGGTGCGGATGTGGGACCGCGAGTCGGGGGAGCTACGGACGAGCATTCCGCGCAGCGGGGCTGCGATCGCGGTGAGTCCATGCGGGCGGGTGCTGGTGGGGGCAGCGCTGGAGGGGGCATCGGGGGAGGCGGAAGAGAGTAGCGTCCGTCGCGTGCTCAGTCGACCGGCGACCATAATGAAGCGCTCCACCATCTCAAACCTCCTCCGCGAGTTCAGCGACGCGCTGGAAGAGTCCGGGGCCAAGATCCAAGCAAGACGCATATCGCACGGAACCTCGGGACGAGGGCAGCGAGCCGCACAGGACGCGATCGCCGCGGCTGGCGGCCCCACTCCCGGCCACGACCTGGCCCTGTGGGTGCCGTCGACGGGCGACTTGCGCGCGCGGCTTCGCGGACACACGGGCGCTATTAATGCCATTGTGTACAGCGCCGACGGCTCCTCCATCGCCAGCTGCTCCACCGACGGCACAACCCGCATATGGCAGGTGAAGTGCATAAAGGGGCTACAGTTCATCGGGAGTGAGGAGTGAGGCAGTGCTCGCGCGCGTGCCTTCCCGTCTAAAACACCTGCCGGCAGCTCCCACGCGAGTCCCTCGCGTCTTCTACCAAATTTGCTACTGTACGCACTTCCTCTCAATATTTGTAAGCAATACTATTACACATACGCAACACGAACCAGCACGCCCCAGCCAGGCCGGTGCCGCGTCACAACATCACAACTCAGAACGCCGCGTGCGCACTGCCTCACAGCCAGCAGGTGCAGAATGGAGGTGACGAGTGGGGAAATAAATAAATATGCTATGTGACGACCGCTCCTTGACGGATAAGGCTCCGAAGGCTCCCTGTGTTTTCTGTTGTTAAACATCCAGCGTAGCGCCAACTTAATAATAACCCGATAATATTGTTTAGGAAGTCTAACAATAAGAACACCCAGGTCAGCCTCTTTTACTCCGCTGCCGGACAAGGCACTGCTGCGTCCAAGTGCCGAACGCTGTTCGTCGTTCCCTTTGTTTCACGTGCTCGCTGGCACACTATCGTCTTGGTTGCTACTTGTTCATAAACGGGAAAGGGCGACGGGGGACGACCCGCCTGCGGGGAGTAGAGCAGCAACAGGCGTCACGAACAGTGCGTAGACATTCACGCGAAGCCGCTGCTCCTTTTCCGCTCCATCGAAAAGTCGAGATGCCCCTCCGGCGTCTCCGAGACTCGCTTCCTGATGAGCGATGAGGAACAACAGGCAATTGTCAAACGAGCAAATATGGCGGAGGGATTGACAATATTCGCATGAGAAAATTTAGCAGTCCGGTCAGACTTCCAGAGTTACAGGGAGGAGGGGAGGAGTTACGGGGAATTGACAAGGATCAGGGAGACGGGGAGGTTACGGAGACGGGTTACGTGGAGTGGAGGGTATACGGGGGTTATGAAGGATGGTGTCCGGGACTCGCCTCTGTTGTTGCTCGGCCATCTCTATGTCCGTATTACTGAACAGTCGGCGGCTGAGACGGCAAATTTGAGAGTACCTGTCGTAGTATATCTTTTGGTTGCAGTTGATATCGCAAATGTGCACGGTCCCGCTGGTCTCGCAGCGGTAGAGGTTGCCGAACTGGTGACGTATGGCGCAGTGACGGCTGCAGATGTGCTCTCCGCTGCCGCTCAAAGCCGCCGCGAAGGCCTCACTCGCGTCGCACAGTGGCGGCAGGGTGGCGCTACCGGTGGGCTGTGCCGGGGGCGCCTGCTGTTGGTGACCATCCACTTCCATGGCGTCCAGGCGGGTTGGTGTTGAGAAGCACAGCCACCAGTGGCCGTCCAGGCTGTGAAACGCTCTGGTCCCGCTGCTGATGGGTGTAAACACGACTCGGACGGGAAATGAGAGGGAACGTTCGTCAAAAGAGTCCTCTATAAAAAAAAATGGATTACAAGAAGAATAACATGAACAACAGTCCTCTAAACAAGCACAAGTCTCACACGTAGGAATTTGGATTACAAGAAGAACAACATGAGAAAAACGCATCCTACCGTCACTAAACACAGTGATAAAATCCAAAGTACTAATAAAGTACTACTGCACAGCATAACCGGGATGGGTCGGTCGCGGGTCGCTCGAATGAGCAACGCCGACCGTCTTCGCTCAAGGCATGGCCTCCCGATGAGCGACAGACTTGTGGACATAGGGCCCGTTGAGCAACATGCACCGTCCACCTCTTCCCAAACGAGCCTAGCTCACCCAAGTCGGTGGATCCGTAGCGACACCAAACGGTACACACAGCAAGGCGCAGTTTTCGCAAATTCAAATCTGACCCCCCGACAGCTCCCGCGCCACCCACTTCGAAATCAAAAGGCGTACCCACCTCACTACTGCGGACCTACATTGTCCGCCATCGCTATCAAGAAACCCCCCTCCACGGGACCGGCGCGCCACATCGCGCCCCACCGAGCGTCCTGACCAACATCCAGCAAACCCAGGTCCCATCATACTTTGTCGTGTGCCGCCAACATACGAAACCCGCCACGACCCCACCTCCGACTCTCACGATTGACACGCTACTACCCTAACCCTACTACAAAATCGTCCTAATCAACATGTCCTCGAACTCTAACCTCCCGTCCACGTACAAAAAGCACTACTGCGGGATCGGCCAGCGTCCGCACACGCCGTGGACCACCACAATCCCCGGAGCCGTCTAGCGGGTCATCCGCTCACTCCATTCATCACTGCTCCCCAACCACCCCCAGCATACCCAGATATGGGCACAACACTGGAACCTTCACTTGGTCGAGGACTCAAGTCGCTAAGTCAACCACTGACATGGCCGCTGGCCTCTCGACCCGCACCGTCGACTCATACCTCCTCATACGCAAGTACTCCACCTCCCCCCCCTCAACTCGCAAGTTTCTAGTTACACGGCGTGTTCCTTCCCGAATCGACGATACAATCGGACTCGCTTCTCTTTGCATGCTCGATCGCACGCCGTTGGCTCCTCGACAGCCTCAACCAGATCGACGACCTCACCGCTCGCGCTAAAAAACAAAATCGGACGGGAACTCGCGCATCACACGCGATGGACGGCGAGCATCACTCTAACATGCCACCCGACCATGCCCCCACACTGTGACCACACCCCCTCCCCCTAGAACTAGCGTCGGGCTTCTAGAAGGTTCGCATGGATATTTCCACCTCGTGCACGGTGATATGACTATTATACCAGTTAACTTCACAGCAGCGCGAACTCAGATCAGCCGGTCCGGCGCCACCACGACTTGTTACCAGGGTTCGGAGTATCCAGATACTACATACTAGATACGTAGTATCCCTAGTATCCGTCCTAGATACAATAACTTCGTATCCACCCTCGCCCTTCTTACGAGATTTCTTGAAGGAGTTCGCGGGCACCATTAAAGAGCATGGCGGTCTACCGCCAACACGCGCGTGTGACTTCGAGGTTGATTTGGAATGCGACCAACCACGTAAGGAGCGAACGTACCGTATGTCACCAACACATCTTCGAGACGTTCACGTACAATTGCAAGATTTACTCGCTGAGGGCTTGATTCGTCCGTCTAAATCCCCTTACGGTGCCCCGATTTTATTTGTACGCAAGAAGGACGGTACCATGCGTATGTGCGTAGACTACCGGAAACTCAACGACCGTACGAGGAAATACCGTACACCGTTACCCGCCTGGATCGACGAATTACTCGACTATCTCATCACGATGGACTTGTATAAGGGCTATCACCAAGTTAGCTATAAGACAACATTTCGAACTAATTACGGACTCTTCGATTTCTGCGTTCTACCTTTTGGACTGTGAAACGCCCTAGCTGGATTCCAAGCGATGTTAAATCGAGTTCTAGCCCCGTACCTCGGCAAGTTTTGCGTGGGATATCTAGACGACGTGTTGACCTACAACCATGTGACGAGTACTATCATGCAACAGTACATTGCAGGACATTGTACAAGTACTCGTTACGGATACCAATTCGTGCTTTTCCACAGGATGGACGTATACTCGTGGGTACGTCGCTACTGCAATATTGTAAGGGTGCTGATGCTACAGTACGACCAGTACCTCCCGGTACGTACAAATATGCATAATTAATCTAACTAGCCAGATGACGCGCCAGAACGAGCTCTTCCATGCAGAAGGAGCCGCGTCGTGAAACCCAATGCTAGGCAGGCCGCGTCTCGAGGACAGATGACGACGGTTGGACAGCCCCAACGACTTACACGTAAGCTAGTCTTACATGCGTAAGTAATCTGGGCAGAATCCTATTTAAGCCCAGTGCAGTAGAGGGAGGTGACAAAATCATTTAACAATTCCTTTGTTCATTTACAACTACTGCCTAAGTACAGCAGTGAAACATCTTTGACTCTTGCCTCTCGACAACATCATTTTGCCATCTTGCAACGACAGAACTAGACAGATTAGAACAGATTTGTGCTAGCGTTTAGCTTTCTGAGGCTAACCGCCACACTGGTTTCGGAGCTCTTTGGTCGACGCACGCTTTCGTTGCTCGTTGATCTGCTCGACGTTGCTTGATTGTTTGAGATGGCTTCTCTTGGACCCGGACATTACGTAGTGTTGGTAATTCACGTTGGAGGATCTAAGTCGTTGGATTTGAAGCTGGTATTTCAGCGTGAGCCTCGTTCTGGTAAAACCTGGTTCCCTGCTGGCTCGATATTACCTAACGAAGAGCCTCTCGATGTTGCTGTTCGAGAGTTACACGAGGAAACCGGTCTCATTTTGACACCGGATGATTTGACGTTGTTAAGTGGTGAATCTGTTATCGTTACACTTCCTCAAGGACGACAGCTTGTCTACGTGTACTCTGCTACTATTCCTGTCCTGTTTGCTGCGAACAACATACGCACACCTGCGCAGGTCGAACAAGCTATTTTAGCACAGTCGACAGTTAATCCGGATGGCACTTACGTCGTCCCGGAAACTATCAACATCGACGGTCTGACACTTACGCCCGCACAGACAGGGTTAATTCGTGCTGAGAAGCACATTAGCACAAGAGTGAGTTACTTGGTTACGTGGCGAGTTACGAGGCGAGTTACGTGGCGAGTTACTTTGGTTACGTGGCTCATTGGGAATTCTTTTTCCGAGCAATCCGCCAACATGCTCCAGTCATGCATGACGACACGTCTATCCCGAAACAATTTCACATGTACTCCCGGTTTACGACGGTCGACTCTGGTCATGTCTGGCTGCGGATTCGCGGACATATAAACCAAATGACAGGTGAAGGGCCTTCAGATTTACGAGTGGGAATGCCGATACCTACTCACAACTTAGCTGGACTACATGTTACCCTCACGGAGACCCAGCGTAAGGCTGCAATTCACTCACCGCCTCAGAATGGTCGTGTGCCTAATGAACTGGAGGATTGGCTCGAAGCATAGCCTCAGCGTTTTCTCATGCTTGGGATTACGGCTGACTCGTACGACTCAGTTATATGGGTTACTTCACAGTTTACTGGACATCTGAATGGGTGGTGGCTGAACCGCAAAAATCAGCCTCCTATTCCAGCTACGTACAACGAGCTTGTTACGGAGATACGCAAGTCAATGTTTCTCCCGAACATCAAGGACGACGCCATAAACGCTTTGCTGAACTTTACGCAGAGCAATCAGATGGGTTACGCTTCATACACTAAGCAGTACAACGACTACTTACGTCGGTCTCGTGAACACCTGACAGCTGATGTACAATGTGTACGCTTCATTAATGGCCTAGCAAATGAGGAGCTCAAGAACCTGGCTAAGTCACACACAGCTCAAAAGGGGTACCAGATTACGTTGGTGGAGCTACAAAAATTCCTAAACGACGTCGTTACAGATTCGCCGCAACTCGGCAAGGTGAAGTCTACTGCTAGACCGTCTGCCCAGCCCACACGCAAGCGCAATTTGGAGGACCCTCTTGAGGAAGCCTCTAACATTTGGAAACGTAACAAAGGTGGCCGTGGTCGTGGCCGCGGACGCGGACGTGGTAAAAATGGTGGACGTGGACAAACATCTGGTCGCGAGGACTTCAACACACTCGCGAAGGCGATGACAGACGAGGAGCGTAAACGTCATATGGACGAGGGACTCTGCTTCAAGTGCCACAAGAAGGGACACCGACTGTTCCAATGCCCGGAGTTTAAGGGCAAGGCACCGATGGAACCTAAGAAGCAATGATGGTGGCAAGGCTGTTCTTCTAGCGAACTGGAGCAGCCGGCTACATCTACTGTTCGTTCTGAGACACTGTTAGCGACAGAGGTCGTCGAAACACTTTCGGCATCTCCATCAACCACAATCGCGACACCCGCAACGCTAGTAGCAGGTCGTCGACGTCTGACTAGGCAGAGACAGAGTCGAAAACCTGTAACCAGACGTTCAATTGATTGGAAACTGGTTGACTCAGTCTTTGACCCTCTACATGCACGGTTCAACTTCACATTGGAGGGATGTGCAGATGATGAAGGTCTGAACTCGCACAGTGACTTACCTCACTGTTCGCCGAGTGACTCGATTCTAGAGAGGGACTTGACAGGAGAGAGGGTGTTCATCAACCCACCCTGGGAGTTAGCTTAGCAGATTGCGCAGCATTTTGAGAATTGTCGACGAATATCTCCGACATCTACGATGGCTGTATTTGTACTACCGAAATGGGCGAAATTTACTCAAGTGACTAAGCACTGGAAACTCTACCAAGAATTCCCAGCGAGGACGCAGCTTTTTACTCGACAGTCACTGGAAAACCCAGCGCAACAGGAGGTGGTTGCTCCAGCTCCTTGGCCTGTACAGCTGTGGTTAGTCGACGCAGATTGTGCGTCTAACGACTTAACAACATATACAGCACCTGAACAACCCACCTCGGTACATGTACCACCAGACGACGTGGAACAGTCCATCGCTACGCTGCAACAATTTTCTTCGCCAGCTACAACTCTACTGACTGACCTCACGGAAGCTCGCCCGTTAATTCGAACTGAGCTGACTGTGAAAACTCCTGATGGCGGACACCAAATTTCTGGATTAGTGGACTGCGCAGCGACGCTTGATTTTGTGTCAAAGGACTTTGTACGACGCTTTGCTCTACAGACTCGGAAGTCTACGACTAAGACACTAGTTCGACTCGCCAACGGACAACGTGTAACATCTACAACAGTATGCGATGTCACTTTTGAGCTGGCTCGACACGAATTTCACCGGACTTTTTACGTCCTACGTGATTTACGTACAACTGATTTAATTCTGGGTTTACCATGGCTTGACGACGAACAAGCCTCTTTACAATTCGGTACAACAAGAGTTTTTACACTGATGGATGGTACAGCTGTGGAGACTACGCTCGAGGAACGACGCCCTGAGTGTCTGCTGCTGTCGTCTACTAAAGTTCAGAAACTCCTGCGCAAGACGCGCCGCAGCAGAGGACGTCATGCTGAATTTTACGTAATTGAACTTACGCCAGCAGCTGAACAACAGACAGATTTTCACACTGGAGAGGAGCTAACTGCAGAACAACGTGACAACTTCCGGTCGTTACTCTTTGATGACTTCCCGGAGTTACTGCAACCTGTCGACTCTCCACCTGTAAGCCGACAGTGGGACCATCCCATTGACACTACTGGCCCGATGCGACGCCAACGGCTAAACAGATTGTCACCAGCAGAGCGCGCAGAACTTAATCGACAGCTTAAAGACGCAGTCGAAGCTGGTCTGGTCCGTCCCAGCTACAGTGAGCTCGGCTCGCCAATTCTTTTTGTGCGGAAAGCTGATGGCTCGCTACGTCTGTGCATTGACTACCGTGGCCTTAACGAGGTTACGCGTAAAGACGCCTGCCCACTCCCAAGAGTGGACGATACACTGGACGAACTTAAGGACGCGAATTTTTACACACACCTCGACCTCGCCTCTGGCTTCTGGCAAGTTCGAGTGCGTGAACCGGACGTTCACAATACGGCTTTTCAGACCCCTGATGGTTTAATGGAATGGGTCGCCATGCCGTTTGGGCTGTGCAACGCACCAGCTACATTTCAGAGGATGATGAACGACATTCTTCGCGACTTTTTACATAAGTTCGTGACAGTCTACCTCGATGACGTTTGTATTTACAGTCGAACTCTGGAGGAGCACCTGGAGCACCTACGTCTAGTGCTACAGCGATTCAAGCAGGAAGGGCTGAAATTACGCCTTAAGAAATGCTTCTTCGGACTTCAAGAAATGGAGTATCTGGGCTACACTGTGTCAGCCGGTAAAATTTCGGTTTCCACAAAGAAAGTCGAAGCCGCTGCAGACTGGCCAGTGCCCAAGACGCAGACGGAGGTTCGCAGTTTCCTACAGTTCTGCAACTTCTACGCGAGATTTATACACCATTTTAGCGACCTTACGGCTCCATTGACGGACTTACTGCGGAAGTCCCAGCCACAGAAGGTTACGCTGATGCCTGCTTGTTTGGAAGCCTTCGAGACTCTCAAGTTACGGCTCATTTCCGCGCCATGCCTGATCCTTCCGGAGGTCAGCCCGGACGCGACGTTCACCGTAGCTACAGATGCTTCAACAGTGGGGATTTGAGCAGTCCTGTTGCAAGACCAAGGAGGAGGTCTTCAACCAGTCTCTTACTGGGCGCGTAAGCTGAATCCAGCTGAGCGTGGTAACACTTACTCTGCGTACGACTTAGAAGCTTTGGCCGTATGCGAAGCTGTCAAGCATTGGAGGTGCTATCTTGAAGGATGCTCTAAGTTCCTTGTCGTAACAGACCACGACACACTGCGGCATCTGCTCAGGCAACCAAACAACAGGTTGAACAAGCGGCAAGCAATATACCTGCGGGATTTGCAACCGTTTGTGGGCTCGATGACACTTGCATATCGCAAGGGAGCTCTGAACGAAGCTGACCCGTTAAGCCGGCGTCCAGACTTCGTACCTCAGGCCACAGAACCCTTATTTTCGGATGGCGAGGTTCCGTCAGATCGAGAATTACGACGGAAGTCCCAGCTGCTGTTTGAAGACGCACAGTTAAATTCACTGACTGTTGACGCGCTGCAGCTGAGCCTTGAGTTCGCTGATCTCATTCGCGAGGGGTTCTCACAAGATTCGTTTTATGGGGACGATGGTGAGTGGACGAAAGACAGCCGGATTGAAGCTAGATACGGATACTTTTGGCGCCTCAACCGCCTTTGTATACCACAGAACTCTGAGCTCCGACTGAAAGTGATCACAGAGCTGCACGAAAGTTCGTCAGCTGGTCACAGAGGAGTTGCTAGCACTCTTGCTAAAGCCCTCGACAGATTCTGGTGGAAACGAATCCGCCAAGACGTGAAAGATTTCTGTGAACGATGCGTCGTGTGTCGACGAGCAAAGATTCGACCGCAGATGGCTGCGACTCTTGACCCATTGCATGTTCCACCCAGACCGTGGCACATAGTTGGTCTTGACTACCTTACACACTTGCCTGAGAGCAATGGCTTTAACAATGTGCTGATTGTGGTAGACCATCTAACACGAATGGCCCATTTTCTGCCATGCACAGAGTCGATTACTGCCGAAGAAACTGCAACTTGGTTTTACAGGGAGTCTACCGTTTACATGGACTACCCCGTGTGCTGATTAGCGACCGCGACCCGAAATTTGTCAGCGCCTTCTGGCAGACACTTTGGAGACGCCTTGGAACGCGTCTGAACATGTCTTCCAACCGACACCCAGAAACAGATGGCTTGACAGAGCGCGTGAACATCACGTTTCAGCAGCTTCTTCGTTGCTTCTGTTGCTATGATGGCTCTGATTGGACGACACTTCTACCGCAAGTGGAATTTGCGTACAACGCTTCACGTGCACTCGGAATTGAGCACACACCGTTCGAGGCTAACTTTGGGTTCTCTCCTGAGGAGCCTCATGACCTGCTGTTCAGCATGCGACCATCGATACCAATTTCGCAAGACGCAACATAACGGTTGAGATTGTTACATGACGTGCACACCTTGGTACGCTCAGTGTTACAGCTACACAAGGACGAGATGCAGGCGCGCACAGAACCGTCTACAACGCCACACTTTGCTAAAGGAGACAAGGTGTCAGTCGTCACAGCTAACCTTTTTCTGAGAGGACAACCGAACCGGAAACTCAGAGACAAACTGCTTGGACCTTTTTCAGTGGAGGAGCAGATTGGAAAACACAGTTACAGGTTGAAACTTCCAGCGACAGTACGCTTACATCCTGTGTACCACATTAATAACTTGAGACCCTGCTCTACCGCTCCGCTACGACCAGCTGTCCCGGTGACTGTACCTGAAGGAGACGACGAGGAGTTCGATGTCTCACACATCTCCGCTGTGTGCATCAAGTCGCTACCTGGGCGACGAGGCAAATATCTGCTCTTCATGACGCACTTCAGCGATGACGACATTCCACCTGTCTGGCACCGGTTGAACGAGGTGCACCGGACAATTGCGTTACAAGAATTCTTGGAGACGCCCCAATGGCGCAAGTTCGCCAAGACTCAGGCGTACATTGACTTCATGCACGCTCACCCAGCGCGCATTCATGAGTCCCAGTAACTGCTTCAGTAAAGGAGCCAAGAACCACGAAGGTCTGCCTCGCGGCGGCCTCATTGATTTGTCAAGAGGGGGAGGGTACGAGTGTGACGAGTACAGTCCTGCAACAGTACATTGCAGGACATTGTACAAGTACTCGTTACGGATACCAATTCGTGCTTTTCCACAAGATGGACGTATACTCGTGGGTACGTCGCTACTGCAATATTGTAAGGGTGCTGATGCTACAGTACGACCAGTACCTCCCGGTACGTACAAATATGCATAATTAATCTAACTAGCCAGATGACGCGCCAGAACGAGCTCTTCCATGCAGAAGGAGCCGCGTCGTGAAACCCAATGCTAGGCAGGCCGCGTCTCGAGGACAGATGACGACGGTTGGACAGCCCCAACGCCTTACACGTAAGCTAGTCTTACAAGCGTTAGTAATCTGGGCAGAATCCTATTTAAGCCCAGTGCAGTAGAGGGAGGTGACAGAACCATTTAACAATTCCTTTGTTCATTTACAACTACTGCCTAAGTACAGCAGTGAAACATCTTTGACTCTTGCCTCTCGACAACATCATTTTGCCATCTTGCAACGACAGAACTAGACAGATTAGAACAGATTTGTGCTAGCGTTTAGCTTTCAGAGGCTAACCGCCACAACCAGGCGGCCGATGAGCACCTCGAGCACATTCGACTCGTGTTACGGGAGTTGCAACAAAAACACAAGTTGCACATCAAGCTTTCTCAATGTTACTTCGGACGAACAAAGCGTGGTGGAATATATGGACACATCCGAATGGACCCCGACAAAGTGTAGGCATTACACATTGGCCCCGGCCGAAATTTGTGACAAAAGTATGAAGTTCTTTGGGACTTGCTGTTGGATATGACCGGAGATTCTTCAATAAATTCCCAACCCTAGCAACCCCATTGACGGACATGACCTAAAAAACACCAGAATTTCGCTAGACTCCTCAAGTTCATCCAGTATTCGAGCGAATTATACCGCACCGGTATTCGTAATTCCCGACACTTATCTTAATGCAAGGTATACTTTGTACACGGATGCTTCTATATTTGCCGTGTTAGTTGTGTTGTTACAAGACCAACGTATCGGATTACAACATGTTGCGTGTCATGCTTGGAAGATGAACAAGCATGAGGTACTCTATCTTGTCCACGAAAAAGATGTATTGGATGTGCGCGACGCTCTATTGAAGTTCCGTTGCTACTTGCTTGACGGCGCGGGGGGGTTCATTGTAATTATTACGGATCACGAAACATTGCGACACTTCTTCCGGCAACGCGATTTGTCTACTCGACAGGTGCGATGGCTACAAGCGTTAGCGCCTTATCGGCGACAGATGGACATCGTGTACAAGAAGGGAGCAGTCAACAATCGGGATGCTCTATTTCGCCGACCCGACAAGAAGGACTCATTGAAGAAGCTGCAACTGTTACGGGATTCGGCCAACGACGCAACAAAATGTGAGTTACACGAGCAAATCTTTTCCCTCGAATCCCGGTTATATCCTAATTTTGGACTTCATACGGAAATAAAAAACGCTTACGACTCGGATACATACATGCTTTCCTGGAAATCTCCGCCTCCTTGGCTTGCACGTCAATCAAACGGAATCATGTACACCTACGGAACAAGACTGCATGTTCCGGACGTTTCGACATGGCGATCGAGAGTTCTATACGATGTACACGAAGCACCGACCGTGGGACATCTTGATATTACTCGACTACTGGCAAAAGTAACCCGGACGTTTTGGTGGCCTAACATGAACCGGTCAAGACAACACTATGTACGCAAATGTGTTACATGCCAACGTAACAAGGCAACGCGACACAAGCCCTATGTTCTCCTTCAACCGCACGAGGTACATATTAGGCCTTTCGAACACGTATCGGAAGACTCCTTTCCTTCATGGCGTGATTTTTTCTCACTCACTTAAAATCCAAATGTCTCCGTAAGAGTATGTTACTTACGGGGTCGCATCCTCAATCTCATGTTCGCCACCACGAAACCATGTTTAAAGTGCTACTTCGGTTAGGCTAAGTATGCAGTCTTAGGCTAATGGTAGACCTTAATCTCATCTCGATCTTATTTTAAAGCGTAGAGAGAATTAATATGATTGTCTTACGACCATGCTTTCTTGCAGTAGTCTGAGTGTGGCTTTTTTTTGTCTGTACCGGTCTAGGTTCTCTTCCACGGCCGGTAAGTCCTCGTCCTTAAATATCCACGCCTCATGTGTTCTAGAAATAACCTCAGAATCACTAGCTTGTGTTGCATATTAACTAAACCGAACTAAAACTAGTGATACATATTACTTGATATTTTACATACCGTTTTATCTATTGTTACCGCACAAGCCCTGGGACCTATCTGGAGTCGAACTATCCAGAAGAGATATTGCTTGTACCTCTGTATTGCCATGGATCGGACCTATCCTCTTAACCCCCCAACCACACACATGCCACCAACGATTTGCATATGGTTTCCCACAAACGCCGACAACAATCTCCCCCAAATGAGCACCCACCTTGTGGTTCGCTCGACAGCGAATGCAAGGCTTTTCTAGCTCCAGACCACTTTCACATCAGCGACTCCGGAAACCCGGGAGGTCCTTCAACACGAATGCATGGAACTACAAGCTGCATAAGGCCTCCTCCCCGGCCACGCTAGCGGCAAAATGCCTTGCCCCGAGCCCGGCCATGCGACCTCAGCTCCTATTCTTGCTGACTCAATAAAGATTCCTACCCAACCTCCCCCCCTGTTCCATATCGCGGAAAGCGACACACCGTCTAACCCACGAGCCGATCCACCTCCACGCTAGCCCCCGACCACGACCCACTCAACTGGTGGTCGTCTCGAGTAACTGCCCGCGTCTCGACCAAATGTCTAGAAGGAACACAACTGCCGGACGGTTTTCACTGCCTCAATTATTGTGTCCAGGTGGTGGCGTCTAGAGAGAGTTGCGGAAGAGAATGGAACAAGCCGGGATGTTCCTTAGCACGGCGATCGGAGTTCGCGATAGGACAAATATTAGGCTCTTCCTTTTCCGCGGTGTAGGGGGATTACATGGATTCATAACTCGATTTTTTTGCCAAACAACATGTAATGATATGCGTTACTGACTTAGTCATAGGAGTATCTTGGAATAGGGATACCGGCCTGATTTTGCATTATAGCCCCCCCCTATAATAATATGGCTGATGCCAGAAGGCCCTTAGAGAACAACCGTATCGCGAATAGCGGCCCACGTTGTAAACCATACAATTTCAATTCATTGCGATACATATAAATTATCTCAATTAATGATTAAGGATGATGATCGAAACGCATCATCAGAAAAAAATTGTAGTGTGCCCATTGAAGGGGGCGGGACGCATCTAGTCGAGTTCACCTCACGCCTCTACTCCACTCCAGCCACGCCATCACCAATGACATCCACTAATTACGACGACGCATCGAGTGTGATTCTAGAGGGGGGGCTGCGCGGGGGGACGGGGCTGCGGAGTGGCGGGCTGCGCGGCGGGGTGTTGACCACATCGTGCGGGATAATGCACAACTTTTCTGGGATCCAGTTGTGGTCTTGCACCAGAAAGATGAAGCGCTCGTACAGGTGGGTTGACGCCTGCATGCAGCGACGTCGTCTTAATGATAACATTCAAATAAAAAAAACAACATGTTCAATATGAGAACGTTTACAAGACTGCAGTTACAAAATGAAATAAAGTGAAACACAATACATAAATTCATTTAAACTAATGCAATGATCGACAAAATGAAAAGCGGTATATTCATTCAATTGAAATGCTCAATACAGAGACATTTGCTGAATGGCTACCACAACCCCAAAATTAAGACCCTCAAGCTAACCCTAAACCTAAAGCTAAGCCCTAAAGAACTCAAAGTTGATGAATAATGACAGAAGTGGTGAGGCGCGGCAACAGCGACATGTACCATTAATATACCCGTACATACCTACAGGTACCATGGTAAATGTAATGGATTATGGATTACAGGAAAATGAGATGAGCAAAGCACGGCAAAGGGAAGCACTACATTGTGCACAAACCTATAGGCAAACCTAGTAGATGAAACTAAGGAAATCATGGTACCATGGTGTCGGGAATATTGTCGAATATGATTTATTATATTTATTTTAACAACAAAAACCAGAATACTGTCTGAGGGTTTTTAGGGTTTGATTCTGAGCGACATTGCCTCAGGACAAGAAAAAAAATTGATGAGCATAATTACAAATAATGGCATGTATTGTGTTGCAGCCGTCTTTGAGAAGAGTTAGACTAATCAATTTCTTACAAGAAAAAGCAGTGGAGGCCACCAAGCAAAAAGAAGAAAAGAGGGAAAAACCTAAGCCCAAGGAACAGGAAGGCACGCCACAGCGTCAGCACTGCCCTCCTGACGGCAGAGATAGATCAAAGGCAGAGCGTGTTAAGAAACTACAGGTGAAAAGGGTAAGGGGGGGGGGGGGGGGGACGGGGGGAGACCTCAAAGCGGTCAAATGTGGGGCGGTGATGATAGTAGACGTGCGCAAATATACGGTAGAGGCGGCGAGCAATTGACTGAAACATTTTCTCCGCCGTCTCCGGCACCGAACTCCTGTTTCAGCAGCAGCAGGAGTCAGCATTATAGGGGTCAGGGAAGGGGATGAAGGATGAGGACTATCGAGGGGGATCACCTACTGGGGAACCATCGTCGGCTGTTGAGCACTGCGGTGGTGGCCTCGACGTTGTGAATTATGTAGTCGATGGCGCAGCACTCGCGAGCCGTTCGGTGCGCCGCGCACATAAACACCCACTCATGCGTTGCCTGCGCCGGCCGTGCCCCCACCGAGACTTAAGGTCAGTCTAAGAGGAGGTAGTACCGGTTTGTCCGTAGATCTTGGGAAGCGGCGTTATTGCCGCAGTGTATGTCAAACCAGTACATAACGCGTTTTGAATCTGGTGGGTTCCGGCGAGGCTTCACCTTCATCTGCCCGCAGTTCTCGGCCGTGCACTCGGGTGCCAGAAGCACCAACAGCTTCGAAAGCTCCAGAACGACTTGCCTGTCAATGACAAGTGTCGGAAAGCGCAGCAGTAGGGTATTTCATAATAGCGGGTAGAGGAGACTGCAAATTTACCACATAAATACAGCGAATATATTTATTCCTTTACACGGACAAAATATGCAACGTACTTGAGATGCTCCAGCTGCCACACGCCTGAGTCCCAACCCACCCCTTCCGGTAGTCTACATACCTCCGCTACCGTGGCCTCAGACGAAGCTAACGGGGCATGAACAACGCACAGCCAGTTTCAATCCGGAATTTTCCACGTTTTCCGGCGACGAAAAAAGAAGAGGAGCAAAGAGGGGGAGACCAGGGACGTGACTGCGTGGGGGCAGCCTCGCACCTATTTTGCTCTGCAAGTACACCTGTATGCCTAGCGACGTGCGCTGGTGTGATGGTTGTCTGCCCACCTCGACTGTCATCGTCTCAAACTCCTCTCGCGGTAGGCCGCGACGGCAGCGTCCGGGCAGTGCCATGTGCCCACACTTCGCAGTCCCCTTGTGCTGCATGCCTTTGGTGACAGTTCACGACGAATGTGTTCAAGGGGTGAAGCGGAGCCCTTCATATTTTCATTCGTTTTATTTATGGCACAATTTTAAAACCGAAGTAGGGATTAGACACAGATAGGTTACATAAGGATAGAATCCGTGACACAAAAAGAGGTTGCAAGAAAAGACAGAGGGTTGACGAATAAATTGCTTACAAGAAGAACCAGATGAGCACGGACAGGGAAAGTGGGAGGGGAAACAAGAGGGCAAGAGTGACAAGAGGATCACGGAATCCAAAGCACAGCAAAAGGAAAGCACTACATTGTGCATAAACCTAGCAGATTAAACTAAGGAAACTCTTAAGCCACGCCGAGAATGCAACACTTGGAGGCGACAAGCGGCGCCTCACGCGCCGCTCGAGGAAGCACGGGGACGCTTGCGGCCCATGGCGCGGGTGAAGAGCGCCGTGGCTGGAGAAGGCATCCCAGCCGAGGAAGAAGCGGCCTCCGTGCCGTCCGCAGCGGCGGACAAACCACGCAAGACGTTGTCCGCGTGAGCAACATGGACGGCGAGAGAGACCTTTCGACGCCTGGAGGCCAACAACTTGCCCACGTGCATCCCTTCAGATGCAGCTGCCTGCTTGGCTAGCTCCGTCAAGAAAGCCGTGGCGTGGCCGCCAAGAGTACCAAATTCCGTGACTGCAAAGGGAATGAAGCGGATGTCGGGGCGACTCCTCAACCCCTCCGAGTACTTCTCGAACTTGGTCTTCTCAGCACGGCGGAGAGCGACTTCGGGTGACGGGGGGCTAGACACGCCGAACAAACCGGAAACCACGGCATCAAGCCTGTATTCACATTAGACATGCGGTACACGGCTCGCGAGCCCTGTACCGAAAATATCAAAAATACAGGTATTCACATTACGGTACACGGCTCGCGAGCCGTGTACCGGCCAAATAGGAACACGGCTCGGGCAAATAGGAACACGGCTTGAGGCTCAAGCCGTGTTCCTATTTGCCCGAGCCGTGTACCGGGAGGAGGTACACGGCTCTAGAAACTAGTACATTATACAGTATATCCCGTTCCTCGCGTCGCGCGGGGCTATATTCCCCTGTAGCTGGAAATAATCGCTACGCAGTATCGCTACGCAGTATCCCACCACCTACAGCCCCGTCTAGCATCGCTAGCACAGTCCGCCCGTTATACCTCGGCGAAAACGTTCCGAAGAGGGGGGCGCGCAAACCGGAAGCTGGCACTGGACAGAGGCGGATAAATAAGGTACATCAAAGTGGCTGGACATCAAGGCGGAAGTTGCGGGCGTGATCTTTGAGGTACCCGCCCGCCTTGCCCACCTGCCCGACTTGTCACAACCCGACTCGCGAACTTTTGTATATGACTCTACCCCGCCCGCTTTAGGTTGCTGGCGAGTTCTTGGACGGTGAAGGGAACCCCCTTTCTACTTTGGTCGGGAGCAAGTGGTCAACAGGTGGTCGGAAGGGCGTGACGGTAGCGGAGAGCGCTTGGGATGCACTTGTCCGGGCAAGTTCCCGGTACCAATCCGGCCCGCAGGAACGGAGACTACCTTCGAGGAGCGCGGGAAAAAAAAAACACGCTGCAGGACGGAGACGGCTCTAGTAGGAGGGAGTTCCGGCGAGTGGGCGCGTAGGCGATTTTCGCAAGCGTCTAATACAAAAATAGCGGTTGCTGTGAGGGGGTAGAGCTTGAGTGTACGCCACCGCAAAGACACAACAGGATCACCAAACTTAATCTGTAAATAACTGTGTCGTTATACTTATGTTTGGGAAGCTGATGCAACACACACACACACACACACACACACACACACACACACACACACACACACACACACACACATGCGTGCGCGCACAGGCACACTTCTTCTACTTGTGCAGCTGCTGTTTTTCTTCATAAGTTTATGCTTCTACTTCAACACATGTTATAGTTGTTGTTGTTGTTGCTGTTATTGATGCACATAGAGACACACATACATACAACGAGAGAGAGAAAGAGAGAGTGTTACATGCACTCACACACACACACACACACACAACCACACACACGCAGAGACGCACACACACAGGCACACTTGTTTTACTTGTGTAGCTATCGTTTTTATTTACTATTTTGTGCTTCTACTTCAACATCTATTATTGCTGCTGCTATTGTTGCTGCTGTTGATGCACACAGGCACACATGCACACATGCGCGCGCGCACACACACACACACACACACAAATACACACACAGCGAGCGAGAGAAAGAGAGAGTTACATGCACACACACACACACACACACACACACACACACACACACAGGCACACATGCACAAATACACACACAGCGAGAGAGAGAAAGAGAGACAGAGAGAGAGTTCCATGCACACACACACACACACACACACACGCAGAGACGCACACACACACAGGCACACTTGTTTTACTTGTGTAGCTATCGTTTTTATTTACTATTTTATGCTTCTACTTCAACATCTATTATTGCTGCTGTTGTTGCTGTTGTTGGTGCACACAGAGACATACATACACACCCGCGCATACACACACACATAAATTCACACAAAGAGAGAGAGATAGAGAGAGGGGCACACAGAGACATACACCCCCCCCCCCCCCCCACACACACACACATACACACAAACACACTACACGCAATCGGGCTCTCGCAACAACGGTTGCCTGATGAGCTGGCAATACGTAGGCGCGCTCGTGCACGGGCAAACGACTGTCTCGAATGCACAGTTCGCGCAGAAAGAATGGTTACAAGTAAGTTGTTAATCACAGCTAGACGGCAGTCTATTTCGGGTCCGACGGGTTCCGCGGTTGTACGCCGTAAGACGCATATCACGCATCCACTTATATATCTATGTGGGTCTGACCGTGTGACTTTACTATGTGTGCGGGAGAGTGCGTGCGCGTATATGCTGTGATCTTATGCGAGCGTGTGTGTGTGATCGCGTGTGTGACCGGGTGCGTATGTATGCGCGCGTCTGTGTGTGTGTGTGGCCGTGCGTGTGTGTTTACTTGCGCACCAGTACGCTGAGGTTGCGCTCCCGGCGGAGGGGTCCGTACCCATCATCACATCTGGCGCGGGCGGAACGGCATTCACGAGTGCCGCCAAGCCGAAAATCAAGGCCACGGCCCATACAAGGGTGATGCGCCTCGGATCCAGCATCGTGGAACGGGCGCGGGTGCGGGTAGGTGTTGGTGAGAGAGTGTGTGCTGGCGCGATGACTGCGCAGAAAAGGCCGTAGGATAATAAGCCCGATACAAAGCCCGTATGTACTGCGGTCCGAGCCGTGTACCGGCCTAATGTGAATATCAGAAAGCGCGCGGAACACGGCTCGTGTTTTTTTTGTCCCGCGAGCCGTGTACCGGCCGAGCCGTGT
The DNA here is from genome assembly GCA_026401115.1 of Tetraselmis chui. Taxonomy (NCBI): domain Eukaryota; kingdom Viridiplantae; phylum Chlorophyta; class Chlorodendrophyceae; order Chlorodendrales; family Chlorodendraceae; genus Tetraselmis; species Tetraselmis chui. Next base: position 6,107 of record JAPMLY010000054.1, on the reverse strand, counting down.
TCCTACGAGCCGTGTACTTTTTTCTAATGTGAATACAGGCTTCAAGGGCAAGTTTTGAGCCTCGGATGCCGTGATAGTGCAAGACACCCACATCCGCGGGGAGACCGTCGTTGACGAATACGGCTAATATATTAAATAAAACGTATTAAATATTTACCCGAGTGAACGTTTGCCAAAGATTTAAAAATGCTTACATTTTGGTCAAAAGACCACCAGAGGCATGGCGTGGGGGAAGATTACACGCATAACCCCCGTCCTATACAGAGCGAAAAACCACGCGTGCCGCGTGGTCCTGTACGTTTTTTGTACGTAATGTTACAAATTACTCGTAGAAGTACGCCACGCGACCACGCGTGCCTTGCGTGACACGAAACGAGCTGTCACGGGCACGCAGAGGCCGTGTGACAGGCACGCGTGGTCTTTGCGTGCCCGCGTGGTCCTTGTGGCCCGGGATCTAGTGAAACCTTCCTCACCCAACCCCATGCCTCACCGATACAACCACCATTATTCCATGAAAATCACCACAAAATAAACATTAAAATGTAAGGGCTGTAACTAGCTTCCCCTCTTTCACCCGTCGGTCGCCGATTTGGGGACGGACGGAAGTGATCGGTTGCCCGCGCGGCGGCGCCCGCCGCTACGGTGCCGGGGCACCGGCCGGCGCCTACTCCCGACGCAATCTTTGGGAGTCTCGCCTAGGTTAACGGAAAATAATGAAAAAATGTCACAATGTGTGCTTCATGGGGATGCATGGGTAGATAGTTGGTGAATAATAATTAGGTTGTCGCTTGTTGAAAGTCATGTAGTAGAACGTGTGAGTGCAGGTGGGATGGCGCGCTCCCGTCGTTGAATTGACCGGTGCGCGCGAAGCAAGACAAGGTGCGGGTATATATGGTTTGAGGCAAACGATGGCGCTACTAAAATGCTAGCGATAATGGTAGGAATCTTTCGCCATCGCTTGCCTCCGAGCCATCATGGCATACTAGCTAGTCGCTAGCGGTAGCTGCGCTGCTAGATCAGGTCAACATCATATGCGACCACGCGTGTTCGTGCCGCCGTGCCCACTTTGTCGTATAGGACGGCAAAATCGACACATTAGAAACTGTACTAGCACGACAAGAAACGTACAAAAATGACCACGCGGCACGCGTGGTTTTCCGCTCTGTATAGGACGGCCCTAACTCGGATGTGTGGGTGGGTTCGCGCGAGGCCTAGATTGTTAGGTCTACATCAAGACCTAACTAGTACCAGCCATGCAACCATGTACTAGCCAATACAACTTTCTACATGATACAACCTACACATCATTAGTAACTGTGACAGTAGCCTTAGAACAACAACCACGTCTATTGTATTCAACATTAGGTACACTCGTGCCACGACACCAACCAGCCTAGCTACGGCCCACAACAACCCGTGACATCATGATACGTCGATATCCAACCTGCCCTCAGCCAAGACAGTTGCGTTTAAGACCTCGGAAGGACCAACTGCTGATTTGACTTTATTTCATGCTATCAATATTTCCTCTAAATGGTACCTGTATCTTGGCGATGTTCAGTGACTCTTTTATTGTCATCACGGCAGTACAACTGTATCGCCGTATTTTCCCTCGACAGTACAGAGTTACTAGCAGTATCTCTTCTTTATAGTTCGTCTCTAGATAGTTCTAAGAGCTTGTGCGATAAGGTTAGATAGACGGTACAGGTAACCTCAATTAACATGTAACACTAGTAATAGTTTGGTTTAGTTAGCAGACAGCACAAGCTACAGGTTCTAAGGCTGTTTCTAGAACACCTGAGGTGTGGATATTTAAGACGGGGACTTACTGGTAGAGGTGAAGACCGGTACAGAATAGAATTACGCCACACCCAGATTGTAAGAAACCCTGTTCCTAAGACAATCTTACTAATTCTCTCTACGCTGCATAATTAGATCCAGAGATTAGGTTCTACTATTAGTCTAAGGTTGCCAACTTAGCCTAACCAAAGTAGCACCTCACACGTGGTTTCGGAGCCTCAGAACAGCTAGACGAGACGAAGATGTCTAACCGAGCAGGAGAGAGACTACCAGAGGAAGTTGATGGTCGACCAGAGGGGGCGTCTTCTCGGCCGACACAGCCGACGTCGACAGATGGTAGAAGACAGACAGTGCGAGAAGGATCGAGTCCCACGATGGAGCCTATGTCGGTACACGTCACCGAGATGCTACAACGACTAAGTAACCGAGTTGACACTTTTTCGACTGAGCTATCTCAACTGCGTGACCACGTCGACAACGGTTTCAGAAATTTTGAAGGACGAGTGAACATAAGCCGAGAAACGGAGAATTTTCTTCGAGGAGAACAATTGAGATCGGAGAGGACGCGAGAGATGCCAAGCATGATGCCGAACGATGTCAAACCAGCCAAGATCAAGAGCATCGCTACGACTAACATCGACGAGCTGAGAAACTGGTTCCGACATGCACGAGGGTATCTACGGTATCACAACGTTAACCCCGAATGGCAGAGAGGAGTGTACTGGGTATCTTGCTTTCTGGAAGGCCCACTATCGAAGTGGTGGTACTCCCAAGTTGCGCAGACTGGAGATGAAGTCGGTGGAGGACTTTCCGGAGTTTTTGAGATGGAGAAATCCTTAATTCAGGAATTCCGCGGAAGAACACCGGCGGAACAAGCGAGATTGAATTTGGACAAGGCGCGACATAAAACCACGGTCATGAAGTATGCGAATTGCTTTCGAGAACAATTATTGGAGCTTCCTCACCGTCATGAAGAAAATAACGTACATGACTTCCAGCGCGGTCTAAGACCCTCGATTCATAAGGAGGTTGCCCTGAAAAACCCTAAGACCCTACACGAGGCGATTCAAGCAGCTATGCGAGCGGAGGCAGCGGAGACCAATATTGAGACGACCCAACGTTCGACAGGCCGGCTGAACGCCATCGAAGAAGACAACGACTTTTCAGAGGCAGTGGAGGAGATTGACAGTGAGTCGGAGAAAGATTCGCATGGCGCGACCGAAGAGAAGCCGCGGGAGCTGTACGAGATTAGACGCCTCGCTCAAGAGGAAGTCGACAGATTTAAGAAGGAGGGCAAGTGCTTCATTTGCCACAAGAAGGGACACATCGCTATCGACTGCCCAGAGAGAAGGAACAAGACGAACGACAGAACGAGGAAATCCCGGCCGGAAAAGTGAGACCTGAGTCGGCAGCTCGCGGCAAGCTGCAGGATGAGGTTTCGTCTCCTACAACGACTCAGGAAGAGACCAAGACAGAAGAAGTACGAAACGCGTTACCTCAAACGACATTGAGGCCAGTCTTTAGGAGCAAGGACTTTAGCGACTGGATGATGAATAGGGAGACAGTGTTCCGACTAGAAGACAGTGTTACCAGCGTTGGCGATGTAAAAATAAGAATAAATGTACCATGCAATTGAAATGCACTCTCACTATCCCATCCACAATAAATCATTGGTGTTCGAATAGTGCATACTACAATGACAATAAAATTTACTTGTTATAATTACATCAAAGACCATTTAAGCCATTTTCGAAACTATGTCGATGACACGGCTCCAAGGCTATTTCCTGATATATAACACCCCGCCCCGTCGACAATCATCCTTAACATAGATCCTGCTTTTGGCTCAGAAATATTCAATCGTTCCTTGAGTGTAATTGCCATTGCACTTCCATCCAGCGCATTAACTACCGCGCCAAGCATGGTGCTGGTCGAGCATGACAACGTCAAGTCATCACCAACAAAATCTCCAACAACTAAAATATCAACCAGACCAGCTTGAGAGGAATCGAATTCAATGTCTATAGCCATTCCTGAGCCCGTAACAGAGAGTATCTTGCCATTGTGTAGAGACATATCCACAGTGACATTCGCCGAGATATCAAAGAAAGCATTTGAACTCAATCCCCATCCGGGACCAACGGCGACCCCGCTGCCGACAATTATGCTGTCAGCTGTCACGCTGTCGGCCGTCACGGCCCCGGTGATGGCTGCCCCGCCTGTGGTGACAGTCAGTGTGTCGCCCACGGTGGTGGCGCCGGTGGAAGACAGAGTGGCACCAGAGACAGCAGCAGTGGCTGTCAAGGAATCGGCCGTCACGGAACCGGCCATCACAGCCCCGGTGATGGCTGCCCCGCCTGTGGTGACAGTCAGTGTGTCGCCCACGGTGGTGGCGCCGGTGGAAGACAGAGTGGCACCAGAGACAGCAGCAGTGGCTGTCAAGGAATCGGCCGTCACGGAACCGGCCGTCACGGCCCCGGTGATGGCTGCCCCGCCTGTGGTGACAGTCAGTGTGTCGCCCACGGTGGTGGCGCCGGTGGAAGACAGAGTGGCACCAGAGACAGCAGCTGTGGCTGTCACGCTGTCGGTCGTCACGGCCCCGGTGATGGCTGCCCCGCCTGCGGTGACAGTCAGTGTGTCGCCCACGGTGGTGGCGCCGGTGGAAGACAGAGTTGCACCAGAAACAGCAGCAGTGGCTGTCAAGGAATCGGCCGTCACAGCCCCGGTGATGGCTGCCCCGCCTGTGGTGACAGTCAGTGTGTCGCCCACGGTGGTGGCGCCGGTGGACGACAGAGTGGCACCAGAGACAGCAGCAGTGGCTGTCACGCTGTCGGTCGTCACGGCCCCGGTGATGGCTGCCCCGCCTGTGGTGACAGTCAGTGTGTTGCCCACGGTGGTGGCGCCAGTGGAAGACAGAGTGGCACCAGAGACAGCAGCAGTGGCTGTCAAGGAATCGGCCGTCACGGAACCGGCCGTCACAGCCCCGGTGATGGCTGCCCCGCCTGTGGTGACAGTCAGTGTGTCGCCCACGGTGGTGGCGCCGGTGGAAGACAGAGTGGCACCAGAGACAGCAGCAGTGGCTGTCAAGGAATCGGCCGTCACGGAACCGGCCGTCACGGCCCCGGTGATGGCTGCCCCGCCTGTGGTGACAGTCAGTGTGTCGCCCACGGTGGTGGCGCCGGTGGAAGACAGAGTGGCACCAGAGACAGCAGCTGTGGCTGTCACGCTGTCGGTCGTCACGGCCCCGGTGATGGCTGCCCCGCCTGCGGTGACAGTCAGTGTGTCGCCCACGGTGGTGGCGCCGGTGGAAGACAGAGTTGCACCAGAAACAGCAGCAGTGGCTGTCAAGGAATCGGCCGTCACAGCCCCGGTGATGGCTGCCCCGCCTGTGGTGACAGTCAGTGTGTCGCCCACGGTGGTGGCGCCGGTGGACGACAGAGTGGCACCAGAGACAGCAGCAGTGGCTGTCACGCTGTCGGTCGTCACGGCCCCGGTGATGGCTGCCCCGCCTGTGGTGACAGTCAGTGTGTCGCCCACGGTGGTGGCGCCGGTGGAAGACAGAGTGGCACCAGAGACAGCAGCAGTGGCTGTCAAGGAATCGGCCGTCACGGAACCGGCCGTCACGGCCCCGGTGATGGCTGCCCCGCCTGTGGTGACAGTCAGTGTGTCGCCCACGGTGGTGGCGCCGGTGGAAGACAGAGTGGCACCAGAGACAGCAGCAGTGGCTGTCAAGGAATCGGCCGTCACGGCCCCGGTGATGGCTGCCCCGCCTGTGGTGACAGTCAGTGTGTCGCCCACGGTGGTGGCGCCGGTGGAAGACAGAGTGGCACCAGAGACAGCAGCAGTGGCTGTCAAGGAATCGGCCGTCACGGCCCCGGTGATGGCTGCCCCGCCTGTGGTGACAGTCAGTGTGTCGCCCACGGTGGTGGCGCCGGTGGAAGACAGAGTGGCACCAGAGACAGCAGCAGTGGCTGTCAAGGCATCGGCCGTCACGGAACCGGCCGTCACGGCCCCGGTGATGGCTGCCCCGCCTGTGGTGACAGTCAGTGTGTCGCCCACGGTGGTGGCGCCGGTGGAAGACAGAGTGGCACCAGAGACAGCAGCAGTGGCTGTCAAGGAATCGGCCGTCACGGCCCCGGTGATGGCTGCCCCGCCTGTGGTGACAGTCAGTGTGTCGCCCACGGTGGTGGCGCCGGTGGAAGACAGAGTGGCACCAGAGACAGCAGCAGTGGCTGTCAAGGAATCGGCCGTCACGGAACCGGCCGTCACAGCCCCGGTGATGGCTGCCCCGCCTGTGGTGACAGTCA
>JAPMLY010000053.1:387500-413281 GCA_026401115.1 Tetraselmis chui | reverse complement strand
CAATTGAAGTTCGGTTGCAAAGTTTTTTGCAAAGTAATGGAGTCAAAGATCCATTCTAAACAAAGTATCACTGCCTACTTCAATCCAATCCTTTCTTCTTCTGCGTAACTCGCTGTGGGTTCCTCTCAAAAACTTCAGATGGAGCATATTGTTCGAATGATATGCTTTGTTAAACATGCGTTTAAAACAAAACGTCAAACCTCATTACAATTATATTTTCTTATATCTTTTCCATGAAGGTTATTCCTTAACAACAACATTGGTGTTTTAAAGGCCGCACCTGTTGCAGGTCGTCGTCGGTCGCAGGCAGGCCCTCTGGGTACACCGCCTCCTCCGGCCTCACCCACCTCCCGCCGCCCCCCTCCACCCACACCACCGAGCATTGTCGGAGGCCCGCGTAGACGCGCGAGGCGAGGCCAGTCCACGGCTCCACCAGCCCCTCCCCCGAGGGCCACAGCTGCCAGAACCCTTCGCCGGGCCCCAACACGCGAGCGGCCTCCTCAAGCACGCGCACATAGCAGGGGCGCGAGCACGTCGTGGATGAGGCACACGTTCCAGTCGGAGCGCATCTTGCCCGCGCCGGTGAGGTCCTTCCCGTACCAAATGTCGCGGCGGTTGGTGGACAGCTCGAAGTAGCCATTGACCTGCACCGGCAGCCCCGTCTCCACGGGGAGCGGGAGGAAGCAGAACGCACGGCCCTCCGCCCGCCAGGCCCTGTTCCCATTTCACATCGCACATGCACTTCAGTATTCGGACAATACGCACCAAACTCAGGTGTGTTTTGTGTGTGCGTGTGTGTATGTGTGTGCAGCGAGAGAGAGAGAGAGAGAGGAGAGAGAGAGAGGAGAGAGAGAGAGAGAGAGAGAGAGAGAGAGAGAGAGAGAGAGAGAGAGGAGAGAGAGAGAGAGAGGAGAGGGAGAGAGAGAGAGAGAGAGAGAGAGAGAGAGAGAGCGAGAGAGAGATGAGAGAGAGAGAGAGAGAGAGAGAGAGAGAGAGAGAGAGAGAGGAGAGAGAGAGAGGAAGAGAGAGAGAGAGAGAGAGAGAGAGAGAGAGAGAGAGTGAACTTGTAAGTTGGAGGGTTGTAATTCAGTGTGTTTCAATCCTGGTTTTCTCGTGCATGCATACCCTGAATGAGAAGGGATGTGCGTGGCGTGCGCTCGCGTGTGTGTGTGTGTGTGTGTGTGTGTGTGTGTGTGTGTGTGTGTGTGTGTGTGTGTGTGTGTGTGTGTGTGTGTGTGTGTGTGTGTGTGTGTGTGTGTGTGTGTGTGTGTGTGTACCTGAACAGCTGTGCGTCATACATAGTACTGCTTTTTTGCTGTAAATAAGTCATGTTGTTACCTGTGAGCGCAAATTTGGTGCTTGCAAATCCGAAAATGATAACCAAAATGTGCCAAATTATGTGTATATTTTGTTGTTATTGCGTATCTGTGTCTGTGCGTTTGTCTTTTTGCGTCACAGTTAGCGCTTCTTTATCTGAGTGGAGGTGAAACTTTGGAACTGTGTATGCAGTTTCGTGTTTGACATCAGAAAATGAGGGGCATAATGTACCTGATTATGTGTAGTATTGTAACATGCTTGGGCATATTGGCGCAAATTCGTGCGTGTGTGTGTGTGTGTGTGTGTGTGTGAGTGTGTGTGTGTGTGTGTGTGTGTGACATTGTGTTTGTATAATGTGCGTGTGTGCGTATGTGCATGTAATTACACGTGTGTGTATGTGTGTGTGTGTGTGTGTGTGAGTGTGTGTGCGTGTTTATGTGTGTGCGCGTGCGCGTTAGTGTGCATGAGTTGAGAGTGAGGCGCACCGGGATAGTAGTGGAGTGAAGCGGAGCCGCAACGCCCACCCAGGGGATGAGCGGCGAGTTGAAAAACTTGGCCGCGTCGCGAGCCATGTCAGCGGCACGCCCACCGCCGCACTGTTGGGCCACTAGAAAGGAGCCGCCGGTGTTATCCACTCCTCTCTCCCCAGCCCGCCCTCGACTCCTACAGGACGTTCACCAAAAAATGCGGGAGCGTCATGGCGGTATGATTGTGTGTCCGTGTGAGTGAGTGTGTGTGTGTGTGTGTGTGTGTGTGTGTGTGTGTGTGTGTGTGTGTGTGTGTGTGTGTGTGCGTGCGTGTGTGTGTGTGTGTGTGTGAGTGTGCGTGATTCTGTCAGTGTGTGCGTGTGTGAGTGTGTCTGTTTGTCTGTGTGTCTGTGTGTGTGAGCGTGTGAGCGTGTTTGGCGTATGAAGATTGGATGGACGAGGTTTACCACTTCTGAAGGTCTAGGCGGTGCATGCCCTGACTCCGATTCCCCTTCCCCTGAGTGGCCGCTGTCAGGAAAAGGGCGCGCTCTGCGCGGAGCCCTTCCCCTGGTTCACGCAACCCGCAAGAGTGCAGCAGCTCTGGCGCCTTAGCCCCAGGCGCCCATGTGTAGGCCTCCAGCGACTCCACACTCTTCAGGAATAACAACATGGATGCCGCCTCAACCCGCAACTCCTCAAACAGCCGCTCCACTCGCCCCACATCGTACACCTGCCAACAAAAAAAAACATTGCGCCCCCCACTCATTTCTCAGGTTAACATATCGGCGTATAAGCTGAGCGCGCCGTTTCTTTACCATCCCAAAAATAACAAAATGCTCCACACACAGACAGTTACATACATACATACACACTAATGCGGTAATCGAACAAAAACGCGCAATGGAGATCACGCAGGCAGACACATTGGCAGATAGTCGCACCCACAGACTCGCTCATACATACAACCAATTATCACCTACACTCACACCGGCATGCACACCGACATCGACACACCTTAACGTGTACATGTGTATATTCTAAGATGACACGGGCCGATGAAAGTAGCACAGTTGCACTCTCAGTTGCACTCACTTTCTCACATAGCTTCTTACATACACTCGATACACTCGCGTGCACGCGCGCGCGCGCGCACACACACACACACACACACACACACACACACACACACACACACACACACACACACACACACATGGCTTAACATTAATCCTCTAAAATCAGCCCGTCACACATATAAATCTGTAAAACTAGTTTTCCTCCCCCCCCCTACACACACACATATGGAAACAGCATTGTGAATTTTGATTCGGTAGGACCTCGCGCCCCCTGACACACCTGCTTGCTAATTCGGCTTGCCGCCGCCTGCTCCGCGCTGCGCAGCGGAAAGCGAAACACGGTGCCTGGAAAGTAGTTCACCATGTCGCAGCCATATATACTGAAAGAGGGGAATAAACAGAGACGCCAAACTTTCAGTTCATTTTAGAATATTCTCCGTTAGTCCACCAGCCAGGTGGCGATGGCCAGTGTGGTGATCATGTCTGAAATTTTGTAATACAGTCTACAGACATGTGTGTGGGGGGGGGGGGGGGGGGGGGGGGAGGTGTGTATGTGTGTGTGTGTGTGTGTGTGTGTGTGTGTGTGTGTGTGTGTGTGTGCGTGTGATTTGTGTATGTTTGTTCATTTTTGGCACGGGTATGCTTTTATCTGCAAGGCCCAATGAATGAGATGGGAGAGAGCACCAGAAGGGTGTGAACTGATCCGGGTGCTCTTGCGCCACGCGATGCTTCACAAAGTTTATCTTCTTCCCAGGGTTGGCGACGGAGACGTTGGGAAGGTAGCGGCAATGCGGGTCGAACATCACAATGTGCTGCCCTGACACAAAGCTGCGTCACCCAGGTCACCGCAGAGTCTTCCAGTCAGCAGCACAGCCTCGGGCATATCAAATCACGCATGACCTGTTTCCGTGCAGGTAAGACAACAAGAGGTAGGAGGGCGCCGCGCACCTGGGGAGGTCGGTCATATGGTAGCAGGAATTGAAGCCAACTCTGCATTTGGGGTGATGGATGGGTCGGGTGCATGGAGTGAGCTGTAACTCCATAGGCGCAAGGCAGACAGCCTGAATTCCCCTGGCTAGGGTGCTGGACGGCGTGCTAGTATGCTGGGGTGTGTCTCGCGGACAGAGTAACATAGAGAGTGAGAAGGGGGGGGGGGGGGGGGGGGGGGGGGGGGGGGGGGGGGGGGGGCGGGCGCACCCAAAGCGCCCCGTCTTGCCCGCGTCTTTCGCTTTCCCGCTGTCGCCGATGCTGCTGATGGACGCAAAGTCGGCCTCTTTGAAGGTGGCGTCATTGTAGACGCACAGCGAGGGGCCCTGATAGACAGCACCGAAACAGGCGCTACCTTGTAAGAGGGAGTATTGCCCCTCCCTCCCCCATCCACCCCATCCCACTTCACCCAACACTCGTTCGCCGTCGAGTGATGGCAAGGCCCGACTGAGCAAGGTTATATCGCGTGGAAGTCGGCGTGTACCTGGAAGCCAGCCAACGTCTGGTGAACCAGGCTTTCTGTGCCGTGGGTGCGGTAGTCCAGGCAAAAGCGCACTCGCTGTGCGCCCGCGTCGTCCGCGTTCTGCGATCATGGCGCGACAGGGTCAGCGGCATCGACTCGTCACTCAGTCGACGAAGACGTACGAGTGACGTTACAGACGGGTGACCTCAGAATCAAACTCGTCAGGCATATCCGGACAGCCTCGTCCAGTGATAGTGCATAGACAGTTCCATGCACGGTCACTGGGGGGGAGGGGGGGGAGGGGCAGAACCTGCAGCAGCTCCTTCAGTATGGAGGTCCCCTCGGGATAGTTGATGAGAATCTCGCGGATGCGGGCCGTGAGGTCCACTCGCTGTCCAAAGTCCTCCCACTTTTCGTCGCCCTCCTCCGACCTGTGAGCCTCCTCCCCCGCCAGGCGGGTCGCAGGTCCTGCCATCGCGGCAGCAGTGCCCCCACCGCCTGCTCGTCAAGGACCGTCGGTCACTGACACTGTCTCCTCCTTTTTCCGCGAATGCGCTGGTCCCTCCCTTACCGCCGATCCCAACTTTAATCGCGAGCGACGAGGACAAATAGCCTGTGCTACGTAAAAGATAGTACCGTGGTGGATGAGAGCCACCAACGGTGGCTGTGGCGTCGCTTCAGGGCGACCACGCGAACAATAAGTTCCTCATCCGTGCAACTTGTTCCGTGCTGCTCTGATATGACTACATCGCGCGCCTGCCGCAGTCGACCCTCACCTGCCGCGCTGCGCTTTGCCGCGGTCGTTTTCTTGCGTTATTTGCATATATGCCGACGATATATTTTCGACCGCGTTACTGCGCTGACTCTTATATTTCTTTCGCGCATCCAAAAATAAAATCGACAAAATATCGCTACGACTACTTGTACTCGTCATAATGATAATTATATTCCGCCCCTTTATTGTTCCCCGCGCCTTTTTTTCTGAAATCAATTTCTTACAAGAAAAAGTAGTGGAGGCCACCAAGCAAAAAGAATAAACGAAGAAAAGAGGAATAAAAACCTGAGCCCGAGGAACAGGAAGGCATGCCACAGCGTCGGTACTGCCCTCCTGAATCGCGCCCTTATTCTCCACGTGCGCTGTCCGTATACATCATATCGGTACGGTACGACGTTGGCACCGCCTTCACACGTAGCGACAGCAATGACTAGCTTATTTTTGGATTACAAGTATGGTCAGATCGGTAAAGCTAGAGGTTTGCAACCCTAACAGTCATGTGTACGGGCTAGTAGCCTCTGCGGTTAGTATTACCGTACTTAGCGACGCGTCGCACCTCCAAGACAACGACCTTGTACGGGCAGGGTAGCGCGACCAACCAACTAAACAACCTTCATCAGCGGGCAGCTCTAGCTAGGCACTAGCTAGCATCAATCCTTAATAAGCCGGTGTGATCCCCAAGTACCGGCACTCTTTGCTTTCGCGCTCAACCCATCTAGGCCTCGCGCGAAACGCATTCTCGACTCTAGTAGTCGAGCAGGGCATAAATACTTTGTGCTTTAGATTCGATAAGTTACCTTACGTCACAAGATATTTCTCCTATGGTTCTTGCTACACCGCATTCCGATATGCAACCCGATGTTACCGCATCTCGACACCTCGTCGACGCCACAGTCTCTCAACAACGCGTCACAAAACCCATTTAAACGATATACGCGGATATGGGGCGCGTAGTGGTTGCGCAACTCGAGGCCACTTCTATCGCCTTCATCGCCCAACTACAACGGCTCTACAACCCAACTGCACGTTTGCAAAAGCAACAATCCATTCCCGTTGCCGCAACCACTGCGGCACATGGTGGTTATATTCCCTGTATATATGGAAGTCCGAGTGCCCCCTCACGAGTTGTTGAACGACGACACCGTGCTCACCGCGCCCGGCGTCGTTGACTTTACCACCTTTGGTGAGGTCACCCGCGTTGTTCACGAGCGCCCCACGAGTAAAGTCAACAACCCCATCGTCAAAAATCAGGCTGAAGACGTTGTTGCACACACTTCGAACATCAAGCACCCGCAACCGCCCATGAGCCGTAGCAATGTGTGCAGAAAAACGCACGACCCCCGCCGCCGGCACGGTGTTGGGCGCACGACAATCTTCACCAAGTGTTTCTTCATCGCGCCACGGGTGTCGTTCGGTATACCGGCGACCACAACCGCCCACCCAAACCTAGTCGGGAGCCGGCCGCCTCCATCACCGTGCGCAACCGACATCAGCCACATTTTGGCGAATACAATCCTACTATAGTATATATGATTGTAGGATCCGTACCTGTCGCTACTAGTTGCATTCCGTAAACTCCGAGGAAGTGTACGCCTCCAGATGTACAACCCTTGTAATTAGCTCAAGTCCCAGTATAGAACTAGCGTGCTTACTTCTGAGATTAACTAAGCGATACGCCGCGCATGTTTACGCGCATGTCCGAGGTGGCAGTAAGCATGAGACGAGCTTCCGAGGGTCGCGTGACGCTTCAAGACAAAAGGCAAGCTAGGATGGGCTACATAAGCTTTCGCATTGGAGGGAGGAAACAAGTCACTTTTCATGTTCTCTTTTTAATCACATTCAGCTACATTGCAAACATCTACGCTTTTGCACGTTCTCTCTATATTAGCCGTAATTAATTGTTAGGCATTTTATTATCCAAACAAGCTGTGACATTGGTTTCGGAGCGTTTGGGATGTACACGTTGACTCTCGAAGACTGCTCGACCTTACGCTAACAATGGCTTCTTTTGAGGATATGGGAATTACGTGGTGATGTTGGTTTCCGTTGGGAGTCTTTGGAAGGCGGCATCTAATTCATTATTGAGCGTGAATCTCAATCCGGTAAGGTGTGGTTTCTGAATGGCGGAATTTTGCCTATTGAAACACATGTAGGAGCAGTTGAGTGGGTGTTGTTGAGTGAAACTGGCTTACCATTCTCGAGCGACAATTTTTTGTTGGTACGTGACGAAGTAGTTTAGATTACGCTTTCACATGGGAAGAAGCAGCACGTCTCGGTTTTCGCAGCGTCCACTCCGTCGAACTTTATTACTTCTCATTCGCGTACCGTTGCTAAGATCGAGGCAATAGTTGATATTGTGGCGACCCAGTTGGCGGATAGTTACGAACGTCGTTCGTGGTATTGTTAAGATCGGTGGACAGACTTTTACGGCTATCCAGACTGGCAATATCAAGTATAGTAGAGCCGTCGCACGAGTTATTGCATGTTCCAATTGTTATTGCGTCTTGGCAGGTTTTTCGTGGCGTTGTTGGGGAGAAGCACTTCTTCTTGTTTCACGATGACGACTTACCTAAGGAATTTCCCTTTGCGCCTCGCTTTCGTGTTTATGCTTTTGATTCAATTTGGATTTTGGAAACAATATGTTGGTTTTTTCAACGAATTGGTTGGAGAGGAACCCTTGGATTTATGCATGCGAGTTCCGCCGCATGCTACAAACTTCGATGCGCTTCATGTTTCCGCGACCGGGAATCAACGCAAGGCGGCAATACAGGCAGCTCGGCAGGACGGAACTATCGCAAGGGACTTGGAGAATTGGCTAGAGTTTCAGCCGCAACGCTTCCAAGCCCCGCGATCCCAAGTTCCGCGAACTTGTACAAAATTGGTTGAGGCATTGGAGAAGATGGCTTCTGCCTAACACCCAAACAACACTAGTAACACTTTGATGGCTCTCAATTAAGTTAACAAGACCTTTCAAGAGTACACCATATGATATTCAACGACGTCGAGAGACGTTCGAAGACTGATATGAAAGACGATGTGATGTGCAACCGTTTTGCTACGGGCTTGGCAAATGTTATTGTCATGACGCAAGCCATGTCGCACCGCGCAAAGTTGGTTACTCCTTTAACCATTATTGAGTCACAGAATTTTCTCAGCCGTCTTGTGGTCGACTCTCTACATCTATTGGACGCACTGATCTTACTCAAGACGACACTGCCGGCAATGGTGTTGGTCGCGGTAACGGCAAACGCCCTCGGAACAATGGTGGAACCGGTAACGGGAATGGAGGCATTAAATTTTCGGACAATCATGAGGACGGCCCCAAGGACAAGAGTCGAGGCAAGGGCAAGGGTAAGATGCGTCACAAGAGGCGGTTTGACTTCAACGCCACCGTGAAGGTGCTAACACCTAAGGAGTAACAACTTCATCGAGATGCACAACTATGTTACAAGTGCCACAAGCCCGGACATCGCATGTCTAAGTGTCCGGTGCTTCAGACCGACTCATCGGGCAATAAGGACAAGTAACATTGATGGTGGCCAAGCTGTCATGATGATGGACATGTGCAGCCGGCTACTACCTCTGCCGCCCATCATGCACCGCTAGCTGTTACTTAAGCTAAGCCTTCGACTTCAGCAGCACATGTTGTAGAGACGACAACAACTATAGGAGGTCATGAAATTCGTAAAGCCGGACGTCGTCAACAAAGTTAACAAAGGTTGAGTAGTAGACATGTAACAACTCGACATTAAGGTGACCGGAAAGTAGTCGATTTGGTCTTCACTCCTTTGCATGGTCAATGCTCTTTCACATTGGAGGGCTGTGTTGATGACGCGCAGGGGTTGAACGTGCACGGGGACATACCTCATTGTTCTCAAAGCGACTCAACCTTAGCGAAAGATATTTGTCCGGTGAGCAAGTTTTTCTTAATCCACCTTGGAATTTGCGCACGAAATCGAACGACATTTTGAAAACTGTTGGCGTACAGCGTTATAGTCCATTATCACCATCTTCGTTCTACTCAAGTGGGCTAACTTCGACAAGGTCACAGCGAAATGGAAGTTGTACCGGAAATTCGTGTCAACATGCAAATGTCTACTAAACAGTCGACTACGAATGCTATGATACGGTGGCACGTGCTCCTTGGCTTTAATTTGCAACTTTGCTTGATGGATTCGGGATGTCCGCTTCCACATATCCCTGATATAACACCGACGGGGGACCTACATGTACAAGCACAGGACGATTATGACATAATCGCTAAGAAATGACTAGCGCAAAGTATTTATCTAGACTCTAGTTATTTTTACGGACTACACAGAAATTTGTCCTCTTCAGCAAATCAGCATTTCGTCGCTTTCTACATCGGCTGGTCAGCGATGACAAGCAGCGATGGTGAATGGCGCTGCGACGCTGGAATTCGTGTCGTAAGACTTTGTTACGCGCGTGGGTTTACATACTCGTAACTAGTCTACCAAGACACATGTGCGACTTGCCAACGGTCAGCGAGTTGCGTCGATGAAGGTGCGTGCCATATCTTTTCGTGTCTATCAGCATGAGTTTGCGCGTAGGTTTCACGTCCTCCGCGATTTTCGTGCTGCCGACATGGTGTTGGGCTCACCATGGTTGAACGATGATCAAGCGACACTTACGTTTGGCACCGAGCGGCTTATTATTACATTGATGGATGGTAATGTGATCAAGAACCAAGTGATCAAAAGACGCACCAAATGTCTACTCTTGTCGTCGACGAAGGTTCAGAAGTTGATGCGGAAGTCGGCTCGAGCTAAGGGCCGAACTGCAAACAAATTCACGGTTGACGGCTGTTGAACAGCAACTTTCATCTGAGTTCCATCTTGAAGACGAGCTCAGCGACCAGCATCGAGAGGACTTCAACATATGTTGTTTGACGACTTACCGGAACTTCTTCAACCGGTCGACTTCCCACATGTTCGCAGACGGGAATCATCCGATCTACACTACTTGTCCAATGCGGCGTCATAAGCTTAACGCTTGTCGCTTGCTGAGTGGGAGGAGTTTAACCTACAGATACATCACGTTATTGATGCTGGATTGGTTCGACCAAGTCGCAGCGAATTTTGTTCGCCGATTTTGTTCGTTCGCAAGGCCGATGCCTTTCTTCGCATGTGCATTGACTAGAGAGGACTGAACGAGGTTACTCGGAAGGATGCCTACCCATTACCTCGTGTTGATGACACCTTGGACGACATAAAGGACGCAATTTTTTCTTCTAGCCATTTTTCTTCCGGCCATGCTCCGGAACTGATGTGACTTCGGACTGTTAATACTTCTTATGCCAACAATTGACCGCACACACACACACACACACACACACACACACACACACACACACACACACACACACGCACACACACACACACACACACACACACACACGCACACACACACATACACACACACATGCACACACACAAACACACGCGCACACACACACACACACACACACACACACACACACACACACACACACACACACACACACACACACACACACACACACACACACACACACACACACACACACACACACACACACACACACCCGACAGCAGTACCCGTATTGCCATGTCACGCACCTTCTGTGAAAGTGAAATTGAAATTGTTCACAACAATGCCGATACAACGGTTGCTGTCCATGTGCGCTCTCTTTATGTGCGCCCTCGGGGACTTACTATACGGTTTACACCGTGAATCGCTATTCGCAACCTCTCCATTGGCAGTAACAACTCCTTCAAAATCACACCCGTAAGCACTTTTTTCTTGTATAGTTTTTTTTTGTTTATAGGTAAGTAATTTGAATCGTCGCTATTCTCCTGGATACGCGGCATGCTCCAGCATATGCGAGGACGCCGATCAGCCAAGCTGGTCAGCATGCGCTCGTCAAGTCGGGCCTACCTGACTTGTGCTCCTCTGCGACTCTGGTCATGCCGGAGTTAGGGGGGTGGGGGGGGGGGGGGGGGGGGGGGGGGAGGCAGGCGAAAACCCCCCTCGCTCAAGTCGTCGATGGTTCAGTCTCGATACAAACACACCCTCGATAAAAGATAACCGCTTCTCCTCCCGCCGCAGCTCGCCTCCAAGCTTAGGCTTCCCTCCTCCGCGGGCTGGGAAGAAGAGAAGGCCATAGCCGCAGACGGTGTCTAGCTGGCGCTCATGCTTCTGTGCCATAGTTTTTTCATGTCCCCGGTCCTTCGCCGGCTGTTTTCCAACACTTGTCTAATCGCGGTGTGTCTGTCCGTACCCTCCCCCGCTCGGTTAACGCTGCGAGGGGCCGCATGTGCGAGCATTGTACAGTTGCGATAGCCCTAGGCATGCTGTCTAAGGCAGCTTTGTCGATAACTGGGTACTAAGTAGAGGAGATGGTGGTTGTCCACGCGGATCGAGTCGCCGCTCCGCAAAAGATGTTGGGTACGGAAATATGTATATTCGAATACCCTCCGTCGTACCGGTTATTTCCGGTGGCGGTCGATCTTGAGGACCTCCGCTGCCATACCGCGTCGCTCCTCTGGCTGCAACCCTCCTCCGACCTGTGGAGCTTCCCGCCTTGCCCCCACCGAAGACTCGAGACTCACGGAGCTGGTCGACTGCTGATGAACGCCATGTCCTAGCATTGCTTTCCGGTTGTCCGCCGCCACCTCCAACGCCCGCGGCCAACGCAGTTGTGATAGTACCCTCCTCGCTTCCAAAACGCGCATCAAATACATGTCCCGCCGTGGACAAAATAGTTCTCGAGGAGTATCCAGCATCGAATAGCCGAGCGGGAGTACAGGGCACCGGAGTAAAGATAATATTTTTAAAGGCCCTACTTGGTAGAGCTTCCCGGCAACTGCTAATCCGCGGATCGCAGCCGCCGGATTTCACTTCGCCTAGCCCCCAACCGCGCCAAGCATGGCATAGTTATAGTGTTACCAACCCCCACCACGAGGAGGTGGGGGTGAATGCCGACGGTTATGCGAGCGTACCGCTCTCCGGGACCACCGCCGCTGCGCCGCCGGCTTGCGCCCACAAACACACACACACACACACACACACACACACACACACACACACACACACACACACACACACACACACACACACACACACGCACACACACACACACACACACACACACACACACACACACACACACACACAACCCTTTCTCAACCTGAGACCACTAGACAGTTATCACACACGCATGGTGCTCAGTATATAACAACCATGGAGCCATTACCATTGACGCCTTGTGTGGCGCGATTATTTGGCAAAATGGCATCCGCAGTAAGGCCAACCTGCCAATTCCGAGGATGTAAGAATAGCCACCTTTTGCTGTCTCATCGGCGCGGTCAACTTTGGGGGAGCCCCAGTACCCCATGGCGAAAAAGGCCCGATCCGTACAACGCAGGCCTATAAGCTCCTCGTCCTAGGACATGGACATCAAAACCTACAAATTATCTGTCGATTTTTTTGGCGAGGAGGGTGCGGTTGGGGGGCGTTGGAGCTAGCGGCGGCATCCGTGAAGCTGCGCCACGGCAAAACGCTCGATGCACGTTGACAGCGGTGCTGAACTCGAGCCGACCCATGGAGTGGAGCGCGACCCAAACAACACTATAGGATAGCCGCGGGAGGAGCAGCAGCATGGTCTAAGGGCGGAAATTTTCAGGATCTACCGCCGCCGGAAAGCCAATCATATATGAGAATGTGGCGAGTAATTTCCTGTGACAGTACGTTACAGGACTAGTACAAGTACTCGCTACGATATTTATACCGTACCTTCCACGGATGTAGTGTACTAACAGTTACACTTGCCATTGTGAAGCTCGAGGACACTGGTCGCAGTATTGTACGTATATGTACCTCCCGGTATGTACGGTACGCATAGTGAGTTCTCCCATGCGTCAAGACGCTAGGCACGAGGGCAATTGGTAACGCAACCTGGCCTACGAAAGACTACGGACGTCGACACGTCGACACCTCCCTAGGGAAGCGTGACGCGTGGCGAGACCGAAGGCGAGCTTCGCTAGACTATAAATAGTTTAGCACAATGGAGGGCGGTGACAGGATATTCCACATTGTAACTTCTTTCCTTCAATCCCCGCATAGCGACTGCTCCACTGTAGTTTGCTTACAGAACTACCAGCACTTTTCACTCATTAAACGCTTCCCATTAGAGACTTTGATTGCACAACCAGCCACAAAGAGGCTGGTTGCGACAAGAATGTTGGAAATAAACAACGATGTCCATTAAGAGGGAGCAAGGACAAAACAAACTAACGCGGAGGCAGGAGCGCCAACCGGCTTTCTACGGTCTTTGGTCGCCAACGCCACATTCCCCTCTGGTGAAGAGGGAGCCCACGGCCGGTGGATCGCCGCAACCTAAGGAGCGGCATGGACCTGGGTACGGGAGAAAGAAGCGTGGTGCCGGGATCGTCGATAGCACGTTCATGGGGGTCTATCGGATTTTTCCCTCCATGGGCCTTCTTCTTCTCCGGCGAAACCGGAGTCAGGTAGGAACTAGGCATGGCATACTTGCCTCACACAGTGAACGATGACCGACATAATAGGTCGGCAAGCCCCCGTAGCGATGAACGACATGCCGCGCATCGCTTAGAACTATTGATAGTATCACTTTGCATTATATACGACAAGTGGACTACACGGTAGAAATGCTTTTCTGTTTTTAGATTAGTGCTCTTGTTAATGTTTACTCAATATTGGTCGTGCTTTTGGAGTACTTCATTTATGCTATTTATGGAGGATATGGAATAGGGAAACTGGTCTAACCTTGCACAAAACAGCTACCGCCATGCACGTGAATCAAGGGGGGCAAAGACAATATCAGCTTTGCTTGTATTGTTCTAATTCAATTTCAGTGGTTTCAGTAGTAGTAGTTTCAATTTCAATTCCGCCGAGCGTTGGCTTCAGCCGAATTCCCGCGCGCGGTAAGTCGACGACATCCCTTACTTACCGAAGCTGAATGTCATCCTTGCGAGGTCGAGAGCTTAGTTTTCAGATTAAATGCAGTTAGAGTCATACATCGAAGGGGTTGGTGTTATGATTAGCGGCCGGCGCACAACTGAGTAGTTAAATCAATGCGGCTGTTTCATTTGTGAACAATGTACACTCCTTCACTAAAGTCCGGGCAATATTTCGCACCTTCGCAAGTAAAAAATGTAATCATGCGTCGATTCTATTGACAATTCTCCTGAATTCCTAGGCAATGCAATATGCAAACTTAGGCCGTCACTTTTGAGGGGCGCTGTTCGTGTGAAGCGGGTCATGGAGTGGAGCCCCTAACGGCCGGAGAAGAGATTCGTTTGACACGGGGCAAGGTGATTGGGTGCTTCGACTAGGTCATTGAAGGTGGGAGGACTGTTGGGTGGCATGCCCCTTGCCATGAATTAGGCATGCCTTCGGAGATGATATGTTCATAGAGGTCGGGTTGGATGCCCGGGGGGGAGTCTAGAGAGGCGTCCCGAAGAGCCACAAAGAGTTGTGAGGTCTTTCCGAAAAACCTCCAAAGGTTCGTGAGGGGAGGGCGACATATACTACGGGTGCGACCACGTGCATGTACGTCGTGCCAGTCGCGTGCTTGTGGGGGGGGGGGGGGGGGGGGGGGGGCTCTTACCGATTAGAGGGGCGTTAGGGGCTATATCAATAGGGGTGTCTGGCTTCATGTCTTCGGCGGCCTCCGCGTAGGGATGGATGGGAATGTCGTCCAATAGGATGTAGGCCTCGGTGTGCTCTGTGCCGAATTTTTGTTTGGGGGAAGGGGAAGGGGGGGGGGTCGCAAGTTTGGCGTGGTTTATGTAGACGATGTATTTTGGTTGCGGCCGCAGAGATAACGAGCGAGCCGAAACTTGTGCCGACGATGCAGTGAAGGGGGAAACGGGACACAAATGGGATCCGTCACGGCTACGATCCTACGCATTAGGGTTCGCGGCGTGCCCGCAATTTTTTGGCATACCTTGATTCGGCCGCCCCAAGTTGTGGATTTCTTAAACTTTGGCTACTAATTACTCCCGAAATCGGCGACACAACGTGCAATTTTTGTGATCCGGGTTTGTCGTCCATAACTTTGGGATCATACATGTGGCTGTGATGATATGTGCCGTTTCGATACTTGATGTGGGTGGGACAGAGGCAAAAAACACAACTTGGGAGATCTAAGAATCCTTAACCTTACCGTACGGTCTCCGATTGAGACAAATATGTTTGCACATGGAAGCCCTTCCGCCAAGTAAAGATAATTTTTTCAACGTAATTTACCTCGTGGTGGTTATTTTCCTAAACTTCATTTACCTCGTGGTGGGCGTTGGCAACCCAATACCCGTGCCATGCCTAGCACGGTTGGGGGTTAGGCGGAGTAAATCTGGCACTTGCGATCCGCGCCATCCCCAAATGTCAGGAAGCCTCGGTACGGAGGGCTTTTTGAAATATTCTATGTACACTACCGGCGCCAGGTTCTCCCGCTAGGCCCATCCAATATGTGTTTTCGCGACTCCATACTCCTGAGATACCGCTCAAATTGATGCGGGGTGACGCATGCACATGTGACATTATTTTTGGCGAGTAGGGTACGGACGGATCATCGGTGGCTTGAGAATGTTGGCGTTGGCGGTGAACGGCCGGAAAGCAGCGCCGGGAATGGGAACTCGCTCTTGACATCAAGATGGCCCAAGGGGGGGCAGCAGGAAAAGTGTCGCGACAGGAGGAGCGGCGAGGTCTGGCGGATCTCATGATCACCCGCCGCCTGAAAATTATGTACGGAAGGTTTTGAATTACTTCCGTGCCCCCGCGGCCTTTTGGACCCGGCAACTGCAACCATGCCCTGCTCTATTGCTACTCACTATTGCTAGGCACACATGGTATTATAGGGTGTGGGCTTTGGAAAACGCGGAGGTTCGCACTCGAAGCAAGGGTACTCGACGGACGCGCGAACGGTGGAAGGAGGGTACAGTCGTTGGCGGCTTTCCCAAATGGTACCCAAGCACCGGTGTGATAAAAGTCCGAGAAATGGCCGGGGAACCATTTCAGCGCAGCGGCACGAGCGCTAGCTTTTTCTCTTGTCTACTGTCCGTCTCCGTTTGTTTCCAAGACCTATTCGATCGTGCGAAATCCGCCCGTACCCTCCCTAGTGGTTTACGCTGTTAGGGAGGCGCCTTTATAAGTAGAATGCCATTGCGATAACCCTAGGTCCTATGGTCTCTAGTTCCTAGGCACTGTGCCGCAGGCAACCTGTCGCTAACTGGGTATGTTAGACAACAACCGGTCAAGTTTGCTGGTATTGTTGTAAATTATTTTCAATTTCAATTCATTTCATGCCGACTGGCCGGTATTCGCGGCAAATCCGCCGTCCGACGTCATCCCGGCCCTCGTAAAACCCATTGAAGTTCAGAGGGTTTCAAAATCCGCCACGACATTTACGCGGGGCTAGCAACCCCTCGAGAAGTGGTAGCCGCACAATCACTTCACCAATACATCCAACAATCAGCGCACTGTATGTCTTTTATTCACGGCCTTGCCCGTTTCATGGCCCATGCGGGCGTACCGCCGTGCCATTTGTCTTATGCCAAATTACAGCCCGTGCTTGGGTATTTTTATAGCTTTCCCCATCTTTCACGCCCGGCTATGCGCAATCTCCAAAGGCCACCGACCCCTTCTTTAGGGTGCTTACACTACAAGTCAGCCGCCCCTCATGCCCAATAGGTCCCCCGCTCCTTGCTCTTGGGCACTATTTTTGGGCACACGGCAAGAAATTCAAGTATACACGACATGTCACTCTTAGTGGCGCTGGTGTCTTGGCGGCCGAGAGCAACAAATTCGGGCAGATACTATTGCAACTATGTAAGAATGTTGAGAGCCAAGCGTACAACACTTTTCTTGCTTCTCGCGACAAAAAACTATCGAGCTACACATATAGGCGTGAATAACTTGCACATGCACGGATTTTGGGCCGCAAAAATTCTGCTGCAAATCCAACGTGTGTGCCCACAAAAACTGGGGCATGGTTGTGGAGCACGCGCCGTGGTGTGTTGTTCACAACTCGTAATTCTACCCCCCCCCCTCCCCCCAATTGAATTTGATGGCCATAGCGGCGTTGCGTGGTGGGTAGTTAAATGCGTGTTAGTAGTTAAGGAATTCATGGAAAGAGTGTTTGCTTCGAAAACTTTACCAACACGCTTATTGTGCATCAAAGTGAACGAGCTCAGCATGCATGCACGTGGCTCTTTACGATACCGGAATGAGTATGGGTTCGCGAATAACCAGTGATGGAAATTGAAGCGGGAACAGCACAAAGAGTCCGCTATGTCATGTTCAAGGCGGTCTCGACTACTGCCTCGCGACTTATCAATAGTCATGTGTAAATGGCTGTCGACGACCACATAGGGAAGGGACACAAGAAAACTCGAGACGTTCTTCATAATGCCACCCGTCAACGTAACGCGCACAACGTCATCACCAACCAACCGCAAATCTTCATTCGACAAAGGCAACCCCGTCTCTGTTGCCTATACTCGAGATGCAATTGCTTTAACAAGGTACTTTTCTCGGTAGCACCGTACCATATTGGACCAACCTTTTGTAGACGACGGCTCACGTTGCCGGACGATCTTGACACCCTTGCCATAAACTCCTCCAACATGCAAATGCAGCACCACGTAAATGCCACGTCTTATCGAGGCTATAACTTGCGTGAGTTGTGCGAGTTTCTTGCGCGAGTCATGCGAGTTCAACATGGCTGGAACACGGTACCAAAACCAATGTAGTAATTTGGTGTTGAGCACAGCGTACCGATAAATTACTGATAATGTATAGAGATTCGCGACCTCGTACGTGCCGGACAATAACTAATGCTATATCATATATGATGAGAAAAATCGGAGCAACATTGCCTCCGCTTTCTACTGCGCTAGACAATATCTCGCTTAGCTCGTCTTCAATATTTAAGCATCACGCGTCCCGTGGTGAGCGTCGCGCGAGACCTCGTATTGCTGTTGCCTCGGCTCACGTTGATTCGGTACGTCTTGGAACTTATAAAATCTTACTACTTGTAATGTAAGGAAGTGACATTTGCTTGTACAATGGCTCGTGCAACTGCGGCGCACGACTTCCTTGGCGGATAATAGCGAATTCAACAAATGGAGAGCGCACGTACGCGAGTGCTACAACCCACACGCACTACGCTGTAACAAAACGGTATACTCGACACACTTGCGTCGCGCTCCTTTGATAAGCTAACGAATCTTTCTAAAAAGTCTTTATTTTAGTCTTGCAACTATCGTTGCAACAATAGCTATTCCACTATTCATGTCGGGTCTCCAGTGTCGTCGCTCGTATGAGCCCATCTTTTTGGTGAATGTGCGTAGGGTTTCATGCCCTTATTGTCACTCTTTATAACAAATATGTTTTTTTTCCGATGTCGACAATAGTTGTCGACAAACTTGGTGATAGCAATCATGTGACACAATTTGTTTGTATGTATGTATGTTTGTATGTATGTTTGTATGTATGTATGTATGTATGTATGTATGTATGTATGTATGTATGTATGTATGTATGTATGTATGTATGTATGTATGTATGTATGTATGTATGTATGTATGTATGTATGTATGTATGTATGTATGTATGTATGTATGTATGTATGTATGTATGTATGTATGTATGTATGTATGTATGTATGTATGTATGTATGTATGTATGTATGTATGTATGTATGTATGTATGTATGTATGTATGTATGTATGTATGTATGTATGTATGTATGTATGTATGTATGTATGTATGTATGTATGTATGTATGTATGTATGTATGTATGTATGTATGTATGTATGTATGTATGTATGTATGTATGTATGTATGTATGTATGTATGTATGTATGTATGTATGTATGTATGTATGTATGTATGTATGTATGTATGTATGTATGTATGTATGTATGTATGTACGTATGTATGTATGTATGTATGTATGTATGTATGTATGTATGTATGTATGTATGTATGTATGTATGTATGTATGTACTTATGTATGTATGTATGTATGTATGTATGTATGTATGTATGTATGTATGTATGTATGTATGTATGTATGTATGTATGTATGTATGTATGTATGTATGTATGTATGTATGTATGTATGTATGTATGTATGTATGTATGTATGTATGTATGTATGTATGTTGTTTGTTTGTTTGTTTGTTTGTATGTATGTATGTATGTATGTTTGTATGTTTGTTTGTTTGTATGTTTGTTTGTTTGTTTGTTTGTTTGTTTGTTTGTTTGTTTGTTTGTTTGTTTGTTTGTTTGTTTGTTTGTTTGTTTGTTTGTTTGTTTGTTTGTTTGTTTGTTTGTTTGTTTGTTTGTTTGTTTGTTTGTTTGTTTGTTTGTTTGTTTGTTTGTTTGTTTGTTTGTTTGTTTACGACGTTGCTGCTTAGGACAGACAGCGATAGATGTACGTGTACCTTGTGCATCACTGTACATGCATAAGAATGTGAGTACATCGTTTAATAGTGTAATTGAAATTGAAATTGTATACAACAATACTAGTATAAACCGGCTGTTGTTTCTGAGCCCCCCCGTTCAACGCCAATTAGTTATGGACTTATAAGCTGGAGTAGACCGTGAATCACTAATCCCAACCTCTCCAATGGCAGTGACAATACCGTCTAAAACATACACGTATCCAAGTATTTATTATTTTTTGATATATACGTATTTTTCGGGGATACAATATGAAATATAAATGTCGCTAGTCTCCACGATACGCGGCCTGCTCCAACCGCTGCGGGGTCGCCGATCAGCAAGGCTATTCAGCTTGAGCTGGTCGAGACGAACCTGCCTGACCTCGGCTCATGTGCGACTCCGGTCGTGCCGGAGCAAGGGGGGAAAGGCAGGTGAAAAACCCCCTCGCTAAGGTCGTCGTCGGTCCCGTCTCGATCCGTGCTCAACCCCGCCCGAGGTATTAGGTGCTCCTCCCGACGCAGCGCGCCACCTAGCCGAGTCTTCTCTCCTCCTTCGGGGGCTGAGAAGAGAAAATAACTAGGTTGCAGACGGTGTCCGGCTGGCTCTCCTGCCCCCGAGCCAGATTTTCTCATGTCCCTTGTCTTTGTTCCGTCTGTTTCCAACACCTATCTGATCGCGATGTGGCCGTCCGTAACCTCCCCCGGTGGTTTACGTTGTTAGAGGGCCGCCTTTATGAGCAGTGTGCCGATACGATAACCCTAGGCCCACTGCCCGAGGCAGCCTGTCGATAACCGGGTACCGACTAGGGAAGGGGTTGGAAGAACACATAGATCGAGTCGCCGGTCCTCAAAAGAGTGTGGGTACGGGAAATTTTTCAAAAACCCCCCGTACCGGGCTTTTCCGGCGGCGGGTGATCCTAAGGACCGCCGCCGCCAGACCGTGCCGCTCCTCCGGCTGCGACCCACGTCCGTCTTGCGTAGCTTCAAGCCTCGCCCCCATGGGAGACCTAAGGCTCTCGCATGGCTGGCGGCAGCTAGCGAGCGCCGTCCCTAGCGCTGCTTCCCAGCTGTCCGCCGCCAGCTCCAACACCCTCGTCCCTCCGCTGATCCGTCCGTACCCTTCTTCGCCAAAAAACATTTCGTAGACGCCGCCCCCGCCCCATCGTCGGGAGAGTATCTGTGAGTATTTAGTCGCGGAAAAGACATATCGGACTGGCCGAGCGGGAGATCCCTGTGCCGGTGTACGGATATTATGTTTTTTTTAAACCCTCCGTACATGGCTTCCCGACAGCTGCTGATCCCGCGGATCGCAGCTGTCGGTACCTCGTTCAGCCTCCTACCGTGCCAGGCTTGGCACGGCTACATGGTTACCAGCGCCCACCGCGTGGAGGTAGAGGTAGGTTCCGACGGGCATGCGAGCGCACCCCTCTCCGGGGCCACCGCCGCTGCGCCGCCGGCGGGCGCCAACTCAGCAACAGCTTGATCGCCGTTGTGGCTCTCGTACTGTTGAACGTGGTATGCACGGTTCGATAAGGAAGACACTGTAACTTGCGGTGTGCTGGTTACAGGTACGCTACACAACAAGCCTTGGGTGACGGCTGGTGCTGAGACAAGAGAAGTGGAGTTTGCTATAGCTGTTAGCTGTCTATAGGCTAGTTCGTGATATCGTGCACAAGCACTCTAGATGATGTCATGTACATAAGGACTTCTATCAGAGCATACATTAGCTCTCTGTAACTAATCTACATTAGGAATTACTTACAACACTCCCCCTCAAGATAGCTAAGGTGTGTCTTGTAACCAGATGGAAGTGATTACATAATTCCCTCTACGATGTGTGTCGCTGCATGGGTCCGGATGTCCCCAGGATGGCGCTCCTGTGTTTCACGAGTGCAGGTCCAGGCAGTGGTTTGGTCAGCATGTCAGCAACCATGTCACCTGTGGGTAGGTACCGTAATTTGATAGTCCCCAGCTGCACGTGGTCCTTAACGAAGTGATACTTCAGGTCGATGTGCTTGGTCTTCTCGCTCACCAGTGCATTCTGTGAATAGGCAATGCAGCTCTGGTTGTCTTCCCAGATGGTGGTCGTCCCGCTGGCAGGTTGACTGAAGATTTCCGAAAGCATCTGTCGAATATGTATGGCCTCCTTGGTTGCGTCCGCTGCGGAGTAGTACTCTGTCTCGCATGTTGACTGTGCGACGCATGACAGTTTCCTCGACTTGTAGCTGACTGCACCTCTGCCCAGTGTAAACATGAAACCCGATCGTGAACGGCGTGTCTCACAGTCATTGCCCCAGTCTGCATCAGCAAAGCCTGTCAGTTGGAGAGTGTTGTCCGCACCCCCCCCCAACGTCAGGCTCATGCTGGGAGACCCTTTGAGGTAGCGCAGCACCTTCTTAAGGGCTTGCATATGTGCCACTGTGGGGTTAGCCTGCGCAGAGCCCAGAATGCTAAGCGCGGTTGAGATGTCCGGTCTAGTGCAAACGGCGGCGTATTGCAGACTGCCAAGCATGCTCGGGTAGATGTCCCGGTCCGCGCCCGTGAGGGGTATCGGTGTCTGTTTGGCGATGGCAGCCAAGAAGCCAGGGTCCATGGGTAGGCACGAGGGTTTGCAGTCCACCATGTCATGCTTGTCGAGCAGTTCACGCACGTACTTGCTCTGATCCAGACTGATGGTGCGCGCAGCTCTGTCCCGTGTAATGTGCATGCCTATGATGTCCGACAGGTCGCCCTGGTCCTTGATGTCAAACCTGGATCGCACCAAGGCGGTGAAGGCCACTCGCCATGCGGTGTTGTTGCACGCCACCGGAATGTCATCCACGTAGAGGGCAATCATGGCGAAAACGCCATCTGCCTCAAAGATGTAGATGCACGGGTCGGACATCAGCTGGCGCCATCCCTGAGAGACGAGCCAGTCGCGAAGTAGCTCATTGAACTCCCGGGGGGACTGCTTCAGGCCGTAGAGGCACCGGCGCAGGTGACAGACATTGGTGGTCCCATCATTGAACCCAAGGGGCTGTCTGATGTAAACATCCTCTTTAATGGGCGCGTACAAGAACGCCGTGTCGATGTCGAGACCGCCCAGCTCTAGATCACGAGCTGCGGCGATACTGAAGAAAACGCGTAGGCTAGCGAGGCGGATGACGGGTGAGAACGTCTCCGTGTAATCAATCCCCTCGCGCTGGCTGCACCCCTTTGCGACAAACCGCGCCTTGTACCGAGACACGGCACCAAAAGCGTCGGTTTTAGCCTTATAAACCCACATGCTGTTGACTACGCGGCGTCCAGCAGGCAGGGGAACGAGATCCCATGTCTGATTAGACGTTAGAGAGTCGAATTCCAGCTGCATAGCCTGCTTCCATTCCACCGCATGTGGACTAACCAAAGCATTCTTGTAGGATGTTGGTTCAACACAGACGCTCGCGGACACCAGGGCGACGTCCCCCACTGGTCCTTCAGAGCCCTGATGACGAGGGTGAGCTACCATCATGGAGAGATCTGGAAGAGGAAAGATATCGTCCATGTGGTCAGACAGGTCGGCTTCACACGAGTCAGTGACACACACCCGCGGCACAGTTGACACGTGAGCAACGTAGTCCTCGAAATGAGCGGGCGGGGCGCGCAGACGAGTGGGTCTGTCGACTTCAGTCACAGTCACAGTGTCCTCCGCATCCATGTGCAGGTCTGGGAGTGGGTGACTGGCATGGGCAACAGACATAGTCTCTGCATCTGCACACACATCGATCGACGAGGCGACGGCGTGGGATGACCCAAACCCGGGCACAAGTTCCTCAAACTTGACATGAACAGACGTGGTGATGCGCCTGGTCGCAGGATTGTAGATACGATATCCTGGTGAGTTGTGCGGGTACCCCACCATCACCCCTCGGAACGCCTTCAGGCCGAGTTTCCGTCTCAGACTATCTGGTACCTTTGCAAATGCCGTACACCCAAACACTCGAAAGATAGACGCATCCGGAACCGCGCCTGTCAAAAGTGTGAGAGGAACCCCTCCGAATGGGCCAACAGCACGACTGTACGTGCGGTTACGGAGATGTACCACAGTGCTGATCGCGCATGACCACATGCTATTTGGCACATACATCGCATGAAGCATGGAGGACGCGCAGTCGCGCAGAGTGCGCCACGGACGTTCCGCTTTCCCAAGCATGTGATGCGCGTATGGGGCAGAGAACTGAGTGCTGAACCCCAATCTGGTGCACATGAGCTGCGTGTTCGCTGCTTCGAACACCGAGTCCGAGTCAAATTTCAGAAACGGCGCAAAAGCATGGTGTTGGGAGTGAAATCTGGCATGGGTGTGCCGCGCGTCCAGGAGAATGGTCTCGAGGTTAGCGCATGTCTCATCCTTGGATTTCAGAAACCTAACCCACATGAAGTTTGTGTGATGGTCAATGACCAGCATGCAATACTTCAGACCGTGAGGCGATGGGACACTGACAGGACCCCACAAATCACATGACAGATGCTGGAGGGGGGCAGCTGGCTTCTGTGATGCTGTGCGATTTTTAGGCGCAGACACAGCTTTGTTCAAGAGGCATGACTCACAGGAGAGATCATATACAGAACTAGGCATAACCGGCACAGATGCCGTATTATGAGAGTGCTGAGCCTGAAGACTCTGCATGTTTAAATGACCCATCCGACTATGCCACAAAGCAGCGTCACACCCAGCAGCAAGTGCGACAGATTTCTGTCTAAAACTGTCTACGGCACGCGAGGACAGCCCCGCGCAGGCGTGCGACCTCGGAAGAAGATACAGTCCATTTCCCGACGGGATTAGCATCCCCATTCCTGTGGTGACCAACAGCATGCCGGAGTCAGTGTTGGTGGGAAAAGAAAACTCACACCCCGAGTGTTTTTGCATACAGCTGACGCTCAGTAACCGACTGATACGCTGTGCAGACCGAGATGACAAATCAGGGGTATAGAGTGCATGAACGCGCCGAAAGACTGTACGACCAGAAATCAGACAAATGGGGATGCGAACAGTTCCACTGCCATGTACTGTGACACCGACCCCACCGACAGTGCTGTTGCGGATCGAGGGACGAAATTCCGAAAAATCCGATCGAAAAGACGTTAAGTTAACAGAACATGCGGAGTCGACAACCCAGTAATCCGACAGATCAACAACAGAAGCTGTAGCGGATGCGAAAGCAACAGAGGCAAAGGATGTACCGACCTCTGTGTCGTCGTACTCGTCCTGCATGTCATATTCCAGTACGTCCTCATCACCAGCATCCCCCGCCTCAGGATCTCCCTCAGCAGGTATGTCGCTGAGGTGAGCGGTGGGAGGCGGCTGCCCGGCGTACTTCTCCGCAATCTGTTTCCGTTTGGCCAGTGTCCAGCGGAGGACATCAGCATCTGGTGCCTTGCAAGTAGACCAGACGTGATTTGGGTCCCCGCACGCCCCGCACTTCATGGCAAACTTGGACTTCTTCCTGTCCGAGGTCCAACCGCCAATCCCACGGCCACCCTGGCGTTTCCGATCCGCAAGGAAGGCATTGACTGGATGTCCCGCAGCAGCACTGTCAGTATGACCAGGGACGTCAGCGTCCAGATTCTGCGCCTGGTGAATGATGCTGCTCATCACTTTGTCGGCGGACAGGATGAAGTCGGTGTCAAATGCGTTTATAACACACTGTTTAGCCTGCCCATACTGCCCAACGTTAGAAAGTCCACGGATCAGGACTAGAGCGAGTACGTGCGGGTGAATCGCAGCTGAACCATCCTTCAGTTGCAGGCACTCGTTTAGTTCGTCAAAGTGTTGTTTTACTGCGTGCACGTACGCAGAGACTGACTGTCCGGAAGCTTGACGCACCATAATACGGTCCAAAAGCGATAGGGTCCGGGATATGGACTGCGCGTCCAGTCTCTCGCACAGCAACTCCCAGGCAGCTGTTCCGCACTCAGGGCGTCCAGCTGGAACACTGGCGATTGCCTGTGCAACAGCTTTATTATGTCTGCAGCACTGAACGAGCATGGCGTGCGCGAACCGCTGAGCGATTGGATTCATGGGAACACCGGAGGAGGACAGAGCCAGCTGAGGAATCAGTGCGGCCCCCTTGATATACAAGAACGACAGAAAGTCGCGCTTCCATGTTTTAAATTCCCCCGTCTTGGGCATTAGCGGAGCTTCCAAACGAAATGACCGCGAAAACGAGTCACTGCCGAAGTTATTACCC